>ML786697.1:819178-832767 GCA_009831015.1 Picea engelmannii | reverse complement strand
ACGATACCTTTCCAACGAGCTATCACACGCCTAAAACGGAGATCGTATGCAAAAGTTACGACCCCGGGAAGTTGATGTACTAACTTACCCAAACGGGGCCCACATGACTTTTGACGCTTCATCTCCTAGGGTTAGGTTTTTGGGATGTCTATGACTTTTGACATTCTCGTCTATTGTAAAAAGGCCTCTAGAGCCTCATTGTAATCATCTTCTGACGGATGTGAGTAGCAGCCACATCTCTTCTCAGAGATAAGCTACCAACGCCCTAGCTAGTTTATTTCCATTTTGTCTGTAAGCATATTTCAGTCATTTGTTATTAATGAAATGAAGTCTTATTTCAGCTGCATCTCTGCGTTTATGTGTATTTCTGTATTTCATTGTGTTCCTACATAAATCCGGATCAGTCGCGATTTTAACAATGGTGAGTCAATGAACCTAGGTACCGAGAAAAAAATGTTGCTTTTGACGTGGCTAGCCTTAAAATAAATGTTGCATGAGTAAAGTTTAAAAATTTTAAAATTTCCCTTAAAAACAATTTTTGTTGGGCCTTGTTGAATTTAAATCCTAGGGCTAAGTAGAACAGGAGAACAAAAAAATAATAATTAAGCAATTAACAAAGGCGGGATGAAGAAAGATCAAACATAAAAAAAAAAATTAACTTAAAATTTTTAATGGAGGATTAAATTATTTAAAAGATAAATAGTTGGCTAAGTACAAACTTGCTAATTTAAAACTTAGAACAAAAAGGGGACACATAAATACAAAAGGAATGTGGAACATATAAGAGAATCTAGTCGAAAGAACTTTTTAATTTTAAACTCAACTAAGATTAAAGAAAAACGTCAATCATTAAGGGAATGTAAGAGAATAAAGGGACATCAAGGGAATGTAAGAGAATAAAGGGACATTGATGAGCGTTTTTAGGAACACTTTTAGGTGGGTGAGAGAAATTGGCAAATTAAATTAATTAATTAAATGAATTTCTGGTGCAACTAAGGGATCGGGCTACAAGTGTATGGGGGAGAATTTTCCAAATTAATTTTTAATAAAAATAATTTAATGTGTTTTGGAAACAAGTCACTAAGAAAACTCTATAAAAGAAATGTTGGAGGAAGAGAATGGATCACGTCTGAATTGATTTTTCTTGTGGGAGTTGGGAGACCCAACTCGGATAACAAGTGGTAGTTCGACCTTGCGAGGCGCAGTGGGAGCTAGTTTTCTCTGGTTTGTGTGCATGGCCCATTTATGGCCTGAAGAGTTCAGGGGGAAGAAGAGTACCCATAGCGTTGACTGAGAGGTACTGGTGATGTCTCAACAATTAACAAGTAGGATATGGACGAAGCGCAAGCGAGGGACAACCACTTCATATTGTCCAACCTCCAGTTAAGGTACATGTTTTTAAATTTCGCATTATAAAGTATTTAATTCTCTCTGTGTGGATTTTTTTTTATGTAGATGGAAGTGGAATTGGTTTCTGGATTTGTGTGTGAATTTAAGGGTTCCTTGCTTCCCTTTTTATTTGATGCCTGTTCCCTTCGCCCAGCCTTAGTTGCGTACTCTTCCGACTTTTTGTGTTTGGTTTTCGAACCTCTGAGATTGTTTGCTTCTTCACGGAATTCGTTCCTAAATCATTCTGGAGCGATTACCAATAACTCCAACGTTGATCTGCGAATCCCTTTTTGCGATGCTCCTATTACGGAGGCTTAACCCTTCGCCAACGTTCCTTAGTTCCCTGCGAGGGGTTACCCTGTTGTATTTGATTGTTTGTGTTTTAATTTTCGTGCTTGGTTACAGTCCTGTGTCGAAGACTTGTGAAAGAGCCCTTTTTTTTTCTTTTTTATATCCTTTGTTTGTCCGAAAGGATACTCTGTTCATCTAGAGACCAAAGCAAAGTTTGTTCCTCGGGAAGGTTCAACTGAGCGTTAAAACTGAATTGTCTTCACAACGCACACCTCCCTCTGATGTCCTTACTGCTTATCCCTATTTTTCTTAATCCAAACTTTAAGATATCCATTATGCTTAATGTCAGGTGAGGCAGGGAGAGTTCCGTAGAGTTACAGTTAGAATCTCTCGTTGAAATTTCTCTGGTCTCAGAGATGTTCGTGGGAGTTGTGACTTGCTGGATGGTTTATTTTTTCACTCAGCCTTAGAAGGTATATCTTTTCATTTTTAATTTCTTCCGCAGTTATATATATACCTATCATTGTTCAACAACTACTTGTAGCCACAGGGATTTCATTGCTTCCATAGAATTGGATGTTGTAGTTAAGCGTGTTTTGTTACAGTTGTACATCTTCTCTGTAGTGTACTTCCTCATGCTGTTGGTAATTCTCTACCTGTTATGTCTATTATGTCTTTGGTTCTATTTCAGAGTCGGGCTACTTTCGGGAACCACCACATAACCCATTGTGTTTGAATAAAATGCTTCAGCTTTTTGTTTTTATGTACGTGTGTATTTGTACAAAAAGGGGGTCATACCAGAAGTTGCAGAAAACCTTTAGTTAACTTTCTCTTTCATAATTTAACCGAGTTGAATGTTGTCTCATATTACCACGCAGTTGATTTTACTGTACGTTTATAATTTTTTATTTTTTTTTGGCAATTCGTGTTAACCACCCAACGATCTCACTCCAAGCTCACTGGTGGATTTAAATTTACCTCTGAAATCGAGTTAACTGCCCAGCGACCTTGGGTGTCTCTTACCCGCTCTCTGGATTTTGTTTTTTTTTCCTCGGCAAGTGTGAAATCCGCCCAACGATGTGGATTCCTCTTACCATCCATCTGACTGTGCACCTCCCAATTTCCCTGCTTCACCTTAGCACCCAACGAATTTACACGACCCTCTGTCCTTAATTCACAGTCCCAGTATCCCTGCCAGAATCGTTGGATTTGGGGAGGAACACTCCTCAACCCGATCGTATCTGCGCTACTGTTGACAGTCTTGTACCCCAGCGAATATTGGGGAGGTCGTGGACTTATAGCATGGTGGAGGTTTGGCGTGTGGTATGAGGTTTGTTTGAAGATTGAAATATGGTATGCTAGTTGAATGTTTGGTTGGTGAGTAACCAACACATATTTTTAGGCCGTATATCTATTGACATTTAATACGTTTTTAGTGTTTAATCAGTTTTGTATGGACAAGATTAAATATTGCTGGGATATTCTTAGTCGTTCCAATAAATCAATGGTTGTTAAATTTACTATGATAGCTAGTTAATTGCCACCTCTAAGTGATTAACGTTTCATTTTCTAGAAAACCCAAGTTCACCAGCCACTATTTTTACTACAACTATTATTTACTAGGCTGGATTTTCCTACTTGAAGTTTTTACCGTGTCGATTATTTAATATGCACAGTTCTAAAGTTATTTAATGCACAGGGCTCAGTTATTTCAGCGTTCACCAGCCACAAGTTACTTGTGGCTATGCTAGTTTTATAACTGTGAGTATATTTAGTTAAATTTTATTTCAGTGAGTTTTAGTTGTAGTTTAAAACGTTTTTAACTGAGAGTATAATTTAGTTAGAATTTTATTACAGTTAGATATCGTTTCAGTTTAAATTTGTTTCTTTTTAAAAACAATGTATACCAATTAATTCTAACACCGGTTATGATTATGTAGAATCTTAAAAGGCTTACAATTATAACCCAGTCACTTTTTCAGTTAAAGTGTGTGCCTGTTCAGTTTATATATGACTACGATGTACCATATATTAAATTAAGGATTGAAGTTAGCACATAAATGTTGAAGACGATTTACGACAATGTATATTTAAGTGTGAAATTGATATCAATATTGAAAGCTGGGTTCAAATCTCTTCGATTTTAAGATGATATTTAGATGATGTTGCAGGAAACTAAGAAGTTATTATTTAGCAATGTTATTGACATGTCATTGAAGTTTGGCTTGTAGACTGATTGGGCATACCTTTCTTATATTAACAGATTGCAGGTTCAGCTATGTCCTTTAATACAAGATATTTATTCACAATATAAGCAATAAGCAGATTTGTGGGTAGGTATGTCTAGGAATGATCCTAAAAGGCTAGGTGAGTATTACGGTCCGTATGAGTCCCTACCTCCGGCCAAGGCATGCTTTAACCTATGTATCACATAGGTTAAAGTGAAATTTCTTATTATCTTGATTTAGTTTTAAAATAAATTTATTTTAATATTTATTAAATATCACAAATCAAAATTTTGATTTGTTTAGAGTTAGTTGATGTGACATTATTGCCTTAGTGTATGTAATTTATTTTTATGAAGTGTCACTATTAAAAAATGAATTTAAAAAATCAAATTTGTGAATTTGTTTGTTTATGACAGTTGTTGCACGATGCCCTCGGCGAGCTGCATGGCACCATACAGAACCACGGTTGCTCACCGCCTTGCTATTTCTAACTAAAAGTCTAAATGTATTGAACGTCAAAGGGAGATAGAGATAGTTTATGCAATTTGCTGAGGGTTCCATAGAAATTTGAACCATAAATAGAAATGTTTCTCTCTATTAGCTGAACCATTGATATAAATTTTTGTGTGTAGAATGTAGGGCTTGCCAGAAGCATTTCCTATGAAATCCATATTAATTTTTTCGTGCTCCTCACTTATAGAATATAACTACACCATATGTCCCCGAGGTAGACCATCTGCTTCCCATCTCACCATATTCTACAACGGAAAGATGAACATGTACGATATTGTTGAAAACCAAGTATATTTGGAAAGCTCCAGGTTTTGTTTATGTTTACAAAAAAAATCCCAGGGATGTGTTTTGCTAAATTTCTAGGATGTTGATTTTTGTTGTATTGGTTAAGACGAAGTTGTCATCGGGGTAATGATGTTCAATTGTCTGTTGTATTGGTCAGACCACAGTTGTCATCAGGGTAATGATGTTCAGTTGTTCCTACAGAAAAACCAGTCATAAATACCTTTTTAGTGACAAGCCCTGCCTTTTCAATGACACCTATTGTAGTTTAAGTGACACCTGACTTCTTAATAAAAAAAATTGATAGTCATAAAAAACATTATATATTATTTATTTCACCTTCTAACCAAACATATTTAATAAGTCTAGTAGGATTACACCTTTGTAATATTGTCACTTCTAGATCCGATGGCTGCTCCAGAACTTCTGAGTTTAGTTTAATCGTCGTTGATCCTAAGTTGGCATATACGTAGGGTTAAAAGAATCGTTACACAAATATTTTGGGCGGTCACGTCTTGGAACCATTAATTCCATTGACTGTATTCACTGTCAGTACCTTGGAATTTAGTGGTTAGTTTCCTTGCGCCTTGGAATGGCAGGAATTGGGTACTCTCGCGCATTGGATAATGTGAATGCATGATTCATGTAGATTCAAATAATTCTTGCACACATGGAAATGAATGTAAGGGATGGTAGTTTTAGAGGTTCAATGATTTAGTTTATCTAGATATTTATGAATGACAGTTTTTACTCAATTATCCCTTGCGCGCATGAAGATTTAAGGTAATGAGTGATGTATTGTATAGTGTTACTCTATGCTTGCACGCGTTGAAAAGTCAATTATTGAATGGTTGTTGATTATTTACTTCTTGCGCTATGAAATTTATTGTGACGATTGATTGTTGGGATTTTATATTTCTCGCTCTCCATGGAAGTTTATTGTTACATGTGTCGATTTATTAAATGTTGTTTTTGCTTGATGATTGTTGATGATGTTATTTAGTTAGTCTCTCATATCCTTATCGGAGTAAATGTTCATAATTTTCTTCAAGCTTCATGATGTGCTTTTATGCTATACTTTATATGTTTATGTGTTGCATGAAATTCATTCATTGCGATATTGTCGAGTTGTGTCGCTATGACTTTTGTTGATGTTATTGTCCTCTTGCTTAAAAAAAATAAAAATTACTTGTTTTACGTCGTTCTTGTCGTAACAACTGGGGTTGTTACATCCATCCACACTTTGCACAAAACCTTTCTCAATGAAACTTGTCCTCACACAAACCAACATTTAGTCATTTTTTACCCCTTTTTTGTGCGGAAAACCTAACACTAATCCTCTTCTCCATACAATCCTTTCTCCCTCACACCCATTGTTCCACACTTCCACCCCCTCCATATTTCACCCTACATTCCCAAAAATTTCTACTCTTTACGTAGCCATTTTATTGATTATAGTTGTGAGGAAGGAATTGCATGTCCCTATATCCACACAATCCCTATCTTTGCACACTTATATTTATGCACAACTATTGTGCAAACAACTTTTCACATTTTGCTTCTCGTACACTCCATATTCCCACACTTCCTGACCTTTGCATTGTTAGATCTTATAAATATGCTTAACATATAATGAAATCTATATAGTCTATTCTCCTATACCAAGGAATAGATAAATCAATAAATTGAAAAGAGAGAGACAAGAGACAAGTGTTTACGTGGTAAAACACCAATGTGGGGAAACATCCACGAAAGCTGTTATTTTTGTTCTTCAGGTAAACTCACCAATCTTACAAGGAAAGAGAACACTTAACCATATGTATGATTTAGCCTCATGACCCATAGAGTCTAGGATAAAGATCAATACCACAAATCACTCCCAAATATCTCACGCTATTTATGATCCAAGTGGATATCGGTGGCCACCCACCTTTGTCGACTGGCTCAAAACAGTTTTCTGCCAATTTTGACAATTTACTATTTTTAGCAGGTTTTAACTTATGGGGCCATTTTGAGGGCCTAAATGAAGGTTTTCGAGATTGAGGTTCTCAATGATATCCAAAGGCATAATTGATCCCCCAAAATGAATCTCCTCGATGATACCTTTCCAACGAACTATCATACGCCTAAAATGAAGATTGTATGCAAAAGTTACGACCCCGGGAAATTGATGTACTAACTTACCCAAATGGGGCCCACATGACTTTTGGCACTTCATCTCCTAGGGTTAGGTTTTTGGATGTCTAAAAATTTTGACATTCCCGTTTATTGTAAAAAGGCCTTCAGAGCCTCATTGTAACCATGTTCTTGCGGATGCGAGTAGCCATCACATCTCTTCTCAGAGATAAGATGCCACCATTCTAGCGAGTCTTTCACTCTGTATTTTTACAGTTTCTGTACATTTCTTTCATTAATAGAAATCGTGTATTATTGTATCTCTATGTTTATGGTTGCAACTCTGATATATTTATGTTATATTATTGGATATACGCGATATCTCTATGCATTTCTTTATTATATCTCCGCTCTCATTTCATGCCGAAAATAATCCGGATCAATTTATCATATAAAAGGCCTCCTTCACCTCTATCATATATGAGATAATGAAAGAAGAACAATTCCCATGATGCATGTTGAATAAACCCTTTTTATATTATAGAGAGTTATTTAATAATATACTTACAAAAATGTCATAGACATGTAATATTCTAATACCACTAAGAAATCATTAACACATTCTAACATGCACCTCCACACAACTTTCACTTCCACACAAATTAATCATTAACACATTCTAACATGCACCTCCACACAACTTTCACTTCCACACAAATTAACCCTTAAAGGATTGAAATGTCTCTACCCGTGTTCCATACTAAATGAAATTCTTGTATATTATCATGCACCTTTCACACTTTTTGAGGGTAATTTATGATGCATTAATTGGTTTGGATTTTCAAGGAAAAAGTTGATAATCTGGGTTTAGTGTGGATTAATTATCCCATTTATCCATAAATCACTTGCTTTTCAAAATAACTTCCATTTATGTTTCGTGCATGTCCTGGAGGAAATTTTACATAATGAAGGGAGTTTTATTAATGTTATCCATGATATTATTCTTTAAACATATCAAGCTCTGTAATTCATAAGTGATTGAGTCACGTATATCAAAGTGCATTGGAAGAATGAAAAGTATGGAAACTAGAAAAAAAAGATTTTTTGTGGAGATATTGTCCATTCCCTCGTGTGCCAAGACAAATACTTCCATTGGTCATTTCCATATCAATGGTTCTTGATCTTGACCCCTGAGTAGAGGCTTAAGAACAATATTTAGATGACTAACTTAGTGAATGCTAGTTGCATGCCAGAAGTATTTGATTTCAAGAAGATTGTTTCTTGTTTTACCCATTAGTTTAATTCAAAAATTAAAACCATTTGAGTAGACATGGAAGTAAAGAACCTACTCGTGCTAACTCCCAAAATTTTCAAAAGGATGCTCTAACTACCTAAATCCAACATAAGTCTCAAACTTCGAGACATCGATTCTTTCTCAGATTCTTAGGGTGGTGGGGTGAATTTTTTCAAGGATTTCATGGTTCCATTAGTATAAATAATGATTCATCTTTAAGTCATTTATAGATCTCTATTGACAAATCCATACTAACATTTGTCATGGTTATTTACTTATTTGACGGGAATCCATTCTATGTCTCATATTCCCATGTATGTTTTGTATGTCCTCTATTATTCCTTTGAGAGAGAAGCTATGTTTTATTGGGCTAAGCTAACTTCAAATGTGATTTCCTATCAGTTGGTCAATCACTTCAAAACTCAAATATTTTCTAGGACTGCATATCTATTTCTGGTGGTTTCTTATTGTAATTTGTTTGAATGTTTTTCATTGAGGGGTAATCTATATTTTGTAAGAGAACCTCCAATTTGGGTATCCATTCCTTTGGAATCATAAGGAACCATTCCAATTTTTCCTTATTCAAGATAAATTTCTTAAAGAGTTTAGGTACATGTTAATTAGAGTAGCACCAGCAAGGATAAATCAAGAGGTAGAGAATTTTCTCAAGGGAAAAAGATTTTGTGTGCACAAAGAATATCATACTTACATCAATCTGTGTGGATGTGAAGGAAGCCCATTTCTTCTCCATCCATTTATTTGTAATTAATATTTTGTTGTCAAATTCTGCAGGAAATGATGCTGATGATGAATATGATTAACATCCATTGAGACCTAATTGGTCTGTCATACCTTAAAAGGGTAACGAATTACTTGCAATTATTTAGAATTTTTTTTTTGTGCTCGAAAATAATTAAGAGAAGCTTTCCAATATCACCATAGTTTTTTTGACTTAAAAGGATAGCAAGGTTGGTAATGTGACACAAATTATGAAAGTGAGATATAATCTGGGTATATGCTGGATAAAACATGGTCCACTCTTTTTTATAAAAAGAAAAAGAGATAACTCATTTCCCTACCCTTTAATGTATTTGATGTGACAATAAGAATTCCCCCCCCATTTAATAGAAATATCTAAAACACTTAATGAATTTAAGTTAAAGGAAGTAGAACTCCTCAAAGTAATTGACCCTCAAGGGTTATTTTCTCAGCATTGGTCATCCTTGAGGTATACCAACCTTTTCACAAAGGTTGTTGAAGGAATTCATGACAATTACCCAAATACCCCTAATAAGAAGGAAAAACATGTATGTAATTATGACACTGATGACTTGGATACTGAGATTAGTTCAAATACTCAACAAACTAGAACAGGGTGAAGAGGGAAAAGTGAAACCAATGTGCAATCTTCTTCTACCTCCCATCCACGGAGGAGTTACTCCTATGCAAAGAAAAAAATAATATCCAAACATAATCAGAGAAGAGAATAATAAAGGACATGTTCGAGGAGATGAGGAAGATGACCCCCCTACTGTTGACATTGAAAAAACACATGCAATATCAAAACAAAAAATGAAGAGATGTAAGTAAGAAAGATTTACAAAATTCTAGAAGTGCGAGAAATGCAACTGATATGGAAATTGATAATGCCATTGTATCCTTTTGGGTAGCATTACAAATAGATGAAAGTCAAAGGATAGCAAATGATTTGGCCGAGGAAGGGACAACTATTTTTGGAGAGAAGTCTTTGACACTCTACAATTCCTAATATAATAAAGAAGAAATAAAATTGTAGATAAAAAGGGTCCATGTTAAGAATAAGAAAATAACTCAAAATTGAATTGAAAAGTAGATGTTTTAGAAGTTCAACCCTAGGGACTCCTTAAATTTCGTTTCACAACTAGAGACACTCTTTATCACTCTATTTTAGATAGCTATTGTTTCTCTAGGTCGAATTCCTTAGAGTACACGAGGAACAACAACACGGGTAAAGAAGCTCATCGAGTTGTTGAGCAAAGTAAGATTACATGTCACAGAAAACATCAAGAAGCAACTTGATATTATTTCAAAAGCATGGGAAGTCAATACAAGTTTAAGGAACCTATCACAACAAATCCCCATATATATGGATTATTTGCAAAAATACTTGGAACATGATGAACTTTTTATAAAAATGATTTAACTACTTTTTTTGCACGGGTGTCAAGTTTAAGTGATTTCCATAGAAATCAACAAGATTTACCTTCCAACCGAAGAATAAAACAAGTGAGAGCAGTCAGGTTAGAAATAATTCAAATTCTAAGAGATTCAATTGCCCATTGTACAATGAATAATGACAAAAGAGGTAATGCATTCCTAAAATCACTTGAAATTGTTAAATATCTTAATGGCCAACAACTAGTAAGAGAGTCTATGCTTATACCTAAGGAGAAATTGGAGACAAAATTGCACATTATTAAATATTCATGGGACAATGAGTTTGACAACCGTATTGATTTTCCAGAAGAATAAATTAAGCGGTGGTTAGTTACTTTTGTTAATTATAATGAAGACCACTTGGCATCAATTGAATGGTTGCACCCAAAATTTAAAGAAATGGAAGAATAAACATTCTCTCTCTAGTTTAATCAATACATCATGGTTTCACCTATGAAGGAGTATATTAAAGAGTGGCTCAAAAGATCGTTAACACAAATAGTTAATCCAAAATAACTATCAAGAATTTGTTGTGCCGAGAAGGTTCAAAGACCAAAATAGAAATGTGAATACCCCAACACAAAAAGGAAAGGAGAGAGAGAGAGACAGAGAGATACCCATCCACTATTATTCTGTTATTTTGTGAGTGAATTTATTTTTTAAGAATTTCGCTTATCTCGTCCCAATATTTGATCATATATACTTATTGGTGTATTGTTCATTTATAAAGTCAATTTTTGACTGAATTTCTCTTTTTATTCTAGGTTAATGCTACAATTTTATTTGGTCCACGGGAACCCCATCCCAAACCATTTTGGTGAATGCATTTTTTTTAATCTTTGAAGTATCAAGAACATTGTGTTTTGTGATAGGAAAACACTTTATCTGAACTTGAACATCAATTTGTAATATTTTTTACTCACTTAAAGAGGTATTCCAAGAGTTCATAATATTTGTGGTTTCTGAATTTATATAAGCATGATATCTATCATATGTTTCTCCTATGCATCTTGTGATTTTAAATAATTGAAATCATTTAAATCTCTCTGAATGTTTGGGATATCAATCTTATTTTTATCTGTGTCTTGCTTCAAATATTTTTCCCTCGTTACTTGAATGAATGGATGTAGCTATCTTTTTAATTGTACGTGAGATTATTACTTTTCAACTATAATTTATTTTATACATGTTCAATTACTTTACCACCTAGTCCACTCAAAGATGTATATGTTATGAATACTTATATTCATTGTTAAATAAATAAATTGAATATATGAGTGAGAAAGAGGAGTACCACATCTATAAAAATGTAGAAGGGATCTTAATAACTTATTTAAGTATACCCTAGGAGGTTGAATCTTGTCCCTAAATGGAAAACAAATCAAGAATAATGCACAAAAGAACTTATGATGAATTTTCTATAAGTATAACTCTTATCGATTTTATGTTTAATAAGATAAAATAATTTTAATAATTTCGAACAAATGACCAAAAGAAAGGTCAATGGGAATAGAAAGTACAATCAAGTCAATGGCACCTGATATGTTGTTTCACAACAATCCCAAATTAATTGATTGATCTGAGAACGATTACTTCTACAAATAATTTCATAAAATCACTTATGTGTTAATTGCATGAGTGTTATATTAAACCTAGATACAAAATACATTTCATTAAGTCAATATACCCACAAGACATCAAAGAGTCTTGGGAATTTTCATCTTTTCTCTACTCCACTACTCACCTAAGGAGAAACTTGTCAAGTCTCTCCTAATGCTAATGATACTCCTACAAGTCTCACAAAATACATATTGACCAAGTAATCAAGAATATTTGAAATAAATACACAAGGATAGACACAACAAAGAATGATTGTTCTAGTGATTGCCAGGTTGTCCTACTAAACATGTTGGTTACTTATGGGCTCCTAGTGATTGATAGATAATTAATAGGATTAGAGATCATGCTATATGCATCAAATAAGGAGTTATATTGGAAACAATCAATGCGGGAAACACATTGTGGTCAACTATCTTGACATTTCTATACACAAAACCTTATTATAAAGTAAAAATGAATATATATTGTTGGTAATAATCAAATTTCAAGTTCAACTTACTAAGTTTTATCTTTAATTTCCACAACACTCCCATATATATAGTGAAAATTTTAAATCTTAGAGGAAGAACAACTAGTAAGGGGGTTTTACAATCTCTATCAACTTTAAAGTTTGACTTGTGGATCTCCCCCTTTTCTCTTGTAATGCCACTTCAATGGGCCAGCACTTACAATATATAATCGAAAATGAAATGATTTGTAAACTATCGTGGATATTCCACTCGAACAATTCATCACAACAAAACTGATAAATAAAACATAAATCTACACTATGAAGGTTAAATTCCTTTATATTCTAGAATATTTAGTTACTGATTTTTTGGTTATGCATGAAATACATAAAATGAATAAAATGGAGAACTTTAAGTAAAATCACAGACCATCCACAATATAGCACAAATATTTACTCTGGAAAAACCTTACGGGAGAAAACCTAGCTAGAAGTTGATGCTTCTTTGTTCTCTTTTCTCTGGTATGGAAATAATGCAAGTACAAAGGAGAAGGAACTCTCTACGGAATTACCTGAGACCTTCCTCTTATCAAGATACTACAAAACATGAACCCCCTCTATTATTCTTTCTAATTTCTCACTCCCAGTTTTTCTACTCTGCTATGGAAGAAAATAAAATAACATAGAATGGAACCTCTTCTCCTCCTAGTGTCTCGATATTTAACATAGTTCGATAGTCATCTAGGGGTACATTTTTTACTGTTAAATTTTTAATTAAAATGAAGTACCAAGGCAAGTGTTTCTCTTCCCTAGGCGCCTAAGGAGAGAAATTGCCGAATGTGGGTCTTAGTCAAATTAATTTGTGAGATGCAAATTAAAAGATAACTTTATGATTAAAGTGAGGGTGAGTGAAGAGACACAAAATCTCAGCCACCCATCTAATCTAATCTCAGCCGTTAGATTAGAAAACTCCTCACCTTCCCTCATGAGGTTGAATAAGGCAAGTGGGCGCACCCATTCTTGGGTAAGTGGAAGCAATCTTGTTGAGAGAGAAAGAGGCTCTTGGTGAGATGCCAAGAGCAAGGAGTAAGAAGTTGGAGAAATCTTGGTGAGATGCCAAGAGGCTCTTGGTGAGATGCCAAAAGCAAGAGAAGAAGAAGCAGCAACAGTCTTGTTGAGAGAGCAAGAGATTCTTGGTGAGATGCCAAGAGGT
>ML786697.1:801002-813314 GCA_009831015.1 Picea engelmannii | reverse complement strand
ATTGAGGAGGACAACAGCTGCAATTTCTGAGAGTATTGGCATGCATTCCAAGGCTGCCATACAACATTTGTTGGCACAGAAATTGAGGTAACTGCTGTAATATATTTCTGAGTGTATTTCCGTACAGTCCATACAATCTTAGCCGAGTTTTGGCACGAATTTCATGACAGTCCGTAGAACATTAATTGTCGTACAGTTGTACGAATTTCTGGTTCAGAAATTGAGGAGCAAAACTACAGGAATGTCCAGATAAGTTTGTGTAAATATCTGAAGATGAATATGTTGTAAAAGAATTTCTTAGAAGCTCATAAATAATACAAATCCCTCTCTCACTGGTTTTCCCCTTGTGGGTTTTTCCAGGGTCGAAGTTAGACTGAATATCTTTGTGTCTATATTTTCTGAGTTTTGCATATTGCTGATATTTTATTTCTGCATTGAAAACGATATTCAGAATCCTCATGTTTAAGTTCTGAAATTTATTTTCTGTTAAGTTTTTTATATGCTGAAACACCAGGCTGTAGCATATGCTGAAACACCAGGTTGCAGCATATGCTGAAACACCAGGCTGTAGTATATGTTGAAACACCAGGTTGTAGTATATGCTGAAACACAGGGCTGAGTATATGCTGAAACACCAGGCTGTAGTATATGCTGAAACACCAGGCTATAGTATATGCTGAAACACAGTGTTGAGTCATATGATGAAACACCGCTGTGAGTATATGCTGAAACACCGCTGTGAGTATATGCTGAAACACCAGGCTGAGTATATGCTGAAACACCAGGCTGTAACATATGCTGAAACAGTGCTGAAATTGAGTTTGGCATTTAAATTTGACTAAAAATTCAGTGAGACTGAAACTGGGTTGGGATTTTGAAAAATTAACATTGACTTCCTCAACCCTCAATTGTGGTAGGGTTTTGAACCTTTTATAATCTTTTTGAAATTCCTCACGTGGATAGTCTAATATGCATGAGTAATGGGGGATTGTGTGTCATCCTCTCGTACCATCGTGGTCAACATTATAGGTCAACTTGCGGAAGACATTTATAACTTTTGTATATGAACTTCGATTGACACACAATATGAACCGTTGGAAAGGTCTTAGAGTGTAGAACACCATGAAGGGCTAGCACATATTTCAGACACCATAACCTCAAAAATTGTCGTTTAACTCCTCAAAATGTCTCTGAAAGGTTCCAAACCCCAATTTTCCAAACTAGGACTTGCCACTAAAATGACCCTACAAGCTAATTCCCTTAATTTTTTCCACTCTAAAAGAATCAAGATAGATGAAAAATAATACAATGATCCAATCCAGATCATGAAACTTATATTATCATTAATCCCTTTGTATCTTACATCTTGATTTGATACACAACACCATGTTGGTCTTAATGGTGCTCCATGTGCATATAACTATGTGATTCCTTTTGGCTCCATCTTTATTGACATCTTCTCATAAAGTATTGCTAGTTGGGTTGTAGCAATGCATATCCCTATTTTTTGTCATCATTTCAAATAATACCAAGAATCATATCATCACTAACTTCATTTATTTGAAAACTCATTTTAGTGCTATGTTGGTTGTACCTATAAGTGGATAAACCTATCCCATGTCAACACCAATAGCTTATTATTGCACCAAATATACATGTTGTTGTAGGTCCTTGACTTCCTTAAACTACAATACTCAAGTAACCTTACTTGAAATTTGTACCATCATTGATAAGAAAACTCTAACCATTAATAACACACTAAGTGTAGTAAATGGTTGAGACTTAAAACTCCTTAGGAAACTTTGTTAGATAGCTAGAGAGGTAGTGGGGGGGCCCAAAAGGCCAATAGTGATAATAGTGGAGTCCATTCAATGTAAGGTGGACTAGGTCCACTATATTATTAAATAGGGCCCACTATGGTAGTTAGATATAATAAATGTAAGAAGACTTCTTAGAAGGTTCTACTTCTAGAATATTCCTCCTCTAGAGTGTTCCTAGGTGATGGTAGCACTATATAAAGGGGTTCAAGAAATGTAATGAGACATGAAAAGAAATATTTTATTTTTGATTTGTATCTGAATAGGAGGATGCCCCCTCGAAGAGGCAAGTGAACAGGAGAGGATCTCTTCCATAATATGATCCATTCTATGGTGTTTCCCTACCCCAAGGGTTTTGATATAGTAAAGTGGTGGTTTTCTATATGGTTTCATATGTCTTGTGTGGTGATTGTATCCATATATCTTTAGATATATTGTGATATTTGTATTCAGGTATTTGGTTCTTAACAAGTGGTATCAAAGCACTTTCCTTGGCCAAAGAAGGGAAGAATGTTTTGCTCTTTTTGCAGAATTTTTCTAGGGAAGAAAAAAAGGGCGACGCACTTCAGGTTCAGATCTGAAGCTTTATGAGCTGAATTTGGAAAAAAAATTGGCTATTTGAATCCCTCTCGTAAAAATAACCAACTTAAAAAAAAACATTAGCCGAAATTGAGTCCAGGAAGTAAATTTATGAGCATTTTAAATTCAACAGTTTTTCAGGGTTTTTCCAGAAAAAACTGCAATTTTCTGCAGTAATTTATTGTTCTATTTTTTGGGTTTTTTGGTGATGGAAACAAGATTGCAAAGTTCATAACTTTTCACAGGGTGCTCATATTTCTACTAGATCAATACCATTATATAAATCATTTTAAGATTTTTTGTTTGGTATATTATATGTGGTGTTTCCAATGGATATGCACTCTCAACTTAGGGAAATTCTACACATGATTGAAGCATTCAAAGCCGATATACAAGACCACAAAGATGATTAGACAATAGTCAATGGTCATTGGCTCTTCTTCAAGAGAGAGATATTATGGAAGACATCATGAATGAATATCATCAAGAAGTGTATGTTTGGTATGATTTGGAGGATGATTGTGATGATTGGTATATGGATAATTGTCATTTCTGGGATGACAACCACTTCCATATTTTATTTGATGACTCTCTTCCACCTTCAGTAGAGAACATCAATGTGACACATCAAGAGATAGTTATGATTACTAGTGTCCAACCTGCATATTCTACAATAGTATTATTTTGTCCAGATTTAGCTTTGACCCTTTCCCACTATGTGGATGCATATTCTTATTTGGATCCACATGATAGGTGTCAGTATGGGGAGCATCATTTTCAGTTGGTTATTGGGTGTCAATATCTTTCGTGTGGAGTTCACATGAGCAATTGGACATGGGATTTCAGTTTACAATGGTAGTTGGACTACCTCAGCATGGTGGCTTCCATTTCTCAATGGGACCCTAGTTCTCTAGCCTACTTCAACACTATGGTCCACACTTATCCATGGGACCTTGGTATATGGTTGTACATCAAGCATTGAGGACAACGCTTTCATAAGGGGGATGCAATTTTAGGTAGCTAGAGAGGTAGCGGAGGGCGGGGCAGGGGATGAGGGCCCATAGTGATAATAGTGGAGGCCATTCAATGTAAGGTGGACTAGGTCCACTATATTATTAAATAAGGTCCACTATGATAGTTAGATATAATAAATGGGTAGTTAGATATAATAAATGTAAGAGGAATTCTTAGAAGGTTCTACTTCTAGAAAATTCCTCCTCTAGAATGTTTTTAGGTGATGGTAGCACTATATAAAGGGGTTCAAGCAATGTAATGGGACATGAAGATAAATATTGTATTTTTGAGTTGTATCTCAATAGGAGGATGCCCCCTCGAAGAAGCAAGTGAACAGGAAAAGATCCCTTCCATAATAGGATTCATTGTATGGTGTTGCCCTACCCCAAGGGTTTTGATATAGTAAAGTGGTGGTTTTCTATATGGTTTCATATATCTTGTGTGGTGATTATATTCAGATATCTTTAGATCTATTGTGATATTTTGTATTCAAGTATTTGGTTCTTAACAAGATCCCTGAAGCCATGATAAATATAGTTACGATTTAGAGACTCAAACCTTGCAGGGGAGCTTGATTTATTGTTCTTCCCTACATTCAATGATAAAATTGTCCCAAACTAATACTTAGGAATATGTGCAATGGCTATGGAAAATATATTAAAAAATCTAAGCCTTGCACATATAAGGATGAGACCATGATAAATATACTTACACTTTAGATACTTAAACCTTGTAGGGGAGCTTGATTTGTTGTTCTTCCCTACATTCAATGATTAAATTGTCCCAAATATTACTTTGGCATGTTGGCAATGGCCATGGAAAATATATTAAAAAATCCTAGCCTTGCACATATAAGGATCAAATGATTTGATATTGTCTTAAAGAAGACCATGATCCAACTTGATATTGTCTTAAAGACGACCATGATCCAATCAAATGATTTAATACTATCATAAAGTAGGACAATATATTATTTAAGGAAAAATGGTTTTCTCTATTATAATATAGATTGGAAAAGTTATTTCAATTTAAATTGTCCAAACATAACACCATTGGGCCCAACTTAAATTCAAGCCAACCCAATTCTTATTTACAACTATTATGTGGTGAAATGGTAGGTTCAACGGGCTCTGGGTAGCTTGGAAATATATCATGGGAAGCGTATCAATTCCATGCATTGATGTAGCATTTAACAAGTTTATAATGTATAATTAATCTAGTACATATCTAGGACATAGCTAAGGCATCAAATTTTGAGCTACGCCATATTTTATGTTAGTAACTATGATGTTAACCTTCTTTCATTCAACGGAGGTACATGTCACTTTGTATACTTTCCAAATAAGTAGTCAATCAAGTCAATACTTTGTATACATTCATGTGATATAAAATCAATGATCCACTCCTCTTCTTAGAGGTCAAAGTCGAGTATGTTCCCTTTTGTAAACAATTCTTTACTCGGTCTCAATCACTCAAAGGGAAATTAACACTCATAGAATTTTATTTTATTCACATTGTCATATTCCAATATTCCCATACTTAATCATGGTATACAGTCATACCTACCAATTGACAAATGGGATATTAGAAAGCGAAAGAATGGTTTCGACTCTTTTTTCTTCAAATAAGCATACCACTTGGATTTGTGATTCCATGAATTTTTATATTCAATATTTTCACCCTAAATCATTAGATATTAATAAATAGAAATCAACAAACAAAATATAAATAATTAGATATTAGATATTAGAAAGCGAAAGAATGGTTTCGACTCTTTTTTCTTCAAATAAGCATACCACTTGGATTTGTGATTCCATGAATTTTTATATTCAATATTTTCACCCTAAATCATTAGATATTAATAAATAGAAATCAACAAACAAAATATAAATAAAGAGATTAAAAATAATTTTACTTGACATAAAACTTTTGAAGTGTGGTGAAGAGTCAAAAAAATTTGAAAAGTATTACATCACAACTTATTTTTATTTTTTATTTTGAGTCCATATCATCTAATTTATTGGACAACCTATTAGAGTGCCATGAACCCTTTAAGAATCCTTGGTTGTAGTTAAAATAATTATTAGACATTCAATACAAATAAGAAGTTATAGTGGTCTTAAGAAAACTACTACAAATAAGAAGTTATAGTGGTTTTTAAGCAAGCTATCACCTTTTCTAAGAAGTTATAGTGGTTTTTAAGCAAGCTATCACCTTTTCTACATTCCTTCCTAGATATTACTTTTACAAATGTGTTAGTGAAGATTAAGCATAATTTAGCTTCAGCCCTAAGTTCTTTTAACTTAAAATAAAAAATTAAGTATGAGACATGTTCTTTTTATCTAGAAATTAAGTATGAGAGGGGTTATCCTTATCTAGGATGTGAATTATCTATTAAGAGGAGATAAAAACAATAATGTTTGGATTAAGAGGAGATAAAACAATAATATTCGCATTCAAGTATTTAGAAAGGAATGAAATAGTAGTTTGATAAATTGAGCATTTATAACATTTATCATTAATGATATGCAATAGATTAGGAAAGAGTTCCATTTGACTATTTATTCAATATTCAATCATTGATTTCTTGTAATTGTGCATATCTAAATTATAGTTCAATGGTGATATTTTTCTTTCTATGTTATGTTGGATTGTAGATCATGTGGTTTCAAATCTTAGGCTTATTTGTGGCCATCGTTATTTCTTAATTGTGGATCTTCTTACCTTTTTCTAGAGGCAATAAAATATGATACATAGGTAGAACACTAAACATGGTGATTGAGTTGGGTTTTATTCCATGGATTTGAATTTCATTGAAGAATGTGAAGACTTCTTAAGAGTAACCTATCTTGTGGCATAATTGTGGATCTTCTTACCTTGTTCTATAGATAATAAATCAAGACACATAAGAAAGACACTAAACATGATGATTGAGTTAGGTTTTACACCATGACTCACATTTTATTAAAAAATGTCAAAGCTTCATGGAGGTGGCCATTGATATTGAATAACATAAATTCACTTACCTTAATCTAGAGTCAATAAAGTGACACACTTAGGGAGAAAATTAACCATGGTGATTTATTTACCCCAAATAAGAAAAATATTAAGTCCTAATTAGCCAAGGCTGCATTCCAAGTAATTGATCCAATAAGATTGTTGTAAGTAATATTTATGCTTTCCTTTTCCTGTAGGTTAAAAATACATGCATGGACTAAGTGTAAAGGAGGTTATTGGAATGATTTTGAGTGCACAAAATGGGCATGGAAATATCTCCTTAACACTATTTTATAAAATGCATCATGTATAGAGAAAACTTAATGTAAATATTATTGTTATTTTTTTGTCTATATGTGTTGATTTAGTATTTATGCAACAGAGAAAGGAGATCCATGTCTAACATAATAAAAAGTGGTTTTGACTATAATAATCATGTGGTGATTTCTCTTGTAACAATGTCTACCAAGTGTATTGATCTAAAGGAAACACGATGATTATTTAATACATTGTCTAAAAAAACATGGTCTCATGAAATGAAATTATTAATGCTTATATGCAAAATGGACAATATTCCTACCTAGACTTGGCATTATTTCATAAAATGTAACTTGAAGATATTATACCAAAATAAATAACCATGGAATTTGTGATACCACATTGTACACATTTATGATCTCTACAATAAGGAAAATGGATCATGCTTACATGATTACAAGTAAATGTGAGTTAGATGAATTTGTAAGTACTATTGCTATGGATGTGTATGCTAAATGTGTAATAATAAATATTGCATGTTTGGTTTTAGAAGAAAGTATGAGAAAAATGTGATTCCATGGAGTACAATGATTTCAAGTTATGAAATGAATAATGGATGAATTAGGAAAAAATATCCTTATTTATTTTATTTATTTATCTGTATGAAATAATTAAACACACAACTTATAAATGTGTCTGTTATTTTTATTTTTATTTTTTCTACATAAATCCAGGCTAGATTCATTTGGATTTTATTTTGTATACATACAAAAATGATAAATTCGTGAATGAGGGTTAGCAATTTTTTTCTTCTATGACTCAAGATTTTTGCATTATACCCAAGATGCAGAATTATGCATGTATGGTTGAACTTAAAGGATGCGTAGGGAATCTAAATGAGGCATGCTATTTTATTAAAAATATGTATGTAAAATCATTTATTAGTGTGTGGGGTACTTTCTTGGTGCTTTCACATTTCACTACAATATTGAGCTAGGGTAATATATTGCAAACTATGTATTTGACCTAGAAACTACGAATAATGAATATTATGAATTAATTTCAATCATTTATGATGTTTCAAGGAGGTGGGATGACATGTCTAAAGTGAGGCAATTGTTGAAATGTAGGGACCTAAAAAAAAAATGGGATTCAATTATATTGAGGTAAATAAACAGGTTCATTTATTCTTTGTAAGAGAGAAATTATACTTTGAATTGGAACAAACATATGAAATTTTAGAGACTAGATTCATTTATTCTTTGTAAGAGAGAAGTCAGAGACTTACAAAAAAAATGGGATACAATTATATTGAGGTAAATAAATAGGTTCATTTATTCTTTGTAAGAGAGAAATCATACTCTGAACTGAAAGAAACATATGAAACTTTAGAGACTAGGTTCATTTATTCTTTGTAAGAGAGAAGTCATACTCTCAATTGGAAGAAACATATGAAACTTTAGAGAGTATGAGTGGGATTATATCAATGATTTTGGTTATGTTGCTCACATGAAAGATGTGCTACATGATATAGAGGAGGAGTTGAATTAATACATGTTGTCATGTCACATAGGGAAACTAATTATTATGTTTGCGATCCTTAACGGGTAAAATCATGAAGATGGGTAACACTTTTTCTTGTTTTATGAGAATTTTTATTTTATTTTAATAGGTTATTCAACTTCCGATAAACAAAAGATTTTTTTATTTATTTAGAATCTTACTTTACTGTAAAAAAAAAACTTGTGAAGAATTTTGTTAACTTTCTACTGACTATTTTTCAATTTTTTTTTATTGAGATTTGATATGTCAATTTGGAAATTGTTTGACAGTATGTTCCTTAAAAATGAAGGGAAAGATAATGAGTTATTCCACCCCCCCCCAACAATGTATCCATTATTAAGCCTTTTTTTTAGAAAAATGAAATATACTGCAACAATATACATAGACTCTATTCTGTGATGACTATAGTTTTGAATCTAACCAATGAATATTATAATTTCTAGAATTTTTTGAAGTTGACTAGTTTAAAAAAGTTACATATTTTAAACACATGTTTTCCCCTACCATGTATCTATTTTAATTTTTACTTAAAAGTAAAATCTAAAAATACCCTTTTGAAGAGAACAATTTAAGGATTCTGAATATAAATTTTCCATAATTTTCCACTGAGTATTTTTATAGATATGGATTTTTCATTTCATTCAATCACAATCTCGCCTAAAAATATTATGCAATGATTTTCTTATAAAATTAAATAAAATTAGATAAGAACAATGAAAATGAAAACAAATTATATCCAATGAAAGTAGATTCAATTTTAAAAATGTTGGTATCAATTCTGAAACTAAATTCTGAGTATTTGTAGGTATCTTTTACCTTTGAAGATCAAGTAAGATGGAGAGAATTTGTAGTTTCCTGCAAACAATCCCATTTTCAGGTTTTCAGTTGAAATAATATTTCGGTTATTTCGATCGAAAACCTAGCTTTTAACAGAATCCGTTAAAAATAAACCTTTTAGCTAAAAATTCTTTCGGCTGAAATATGCTTACCATAGGAAAAAATTTCATCCAAAAAATATTGTACACGAATTTTGAGGGCATCGTTAGGGCATTGTTCAATTTGACGTGCAAATTTTTGGCTGAAAAAATTCCTAGCGATATTTTTTTGGCCGAAAAAATGCTACTAGGAATTTTGGAGACCCGGTTCTCACAAAAATGTTACCCATATTCATGATTTTACCCTAACACAAGCCATAAGACTTTGATTAAGATAACCAAGAATCATTTTTTTGGGTTGTTTATCATATTTCCACTAAGTTGATCACCAATATCATATTTCCACTTAACACAAGCCATAGTACCATGATTAAGATAACCAAGAATCATTTTTTTTTGTGTGTTGACTATCATATTTTCACTTGATCACCAATATTGCAAGGATTTATATGAGGGATGTGAAGTTTTCCCATCATTTCATAGAAGGAATATTGCAAGGATTTATATGAGGGATGTGAAATTTTCCCATCATTTCATAGAAGGAATGTATTCTTGTGGGGATTATTGGTTGATTTTATTATGATTAGTAATAAATGCACGGATGTAGAATTGAAAGGGGAATAAAGGTACTAAAGACTTCTCTACTGGATTATTCCTAGTGTTTTATATTTTTTGAAACCTTATTCATATTATATGTATGTTGACTTCAACTCTTTGAGGTAGATATTTACACTTGGATTGTTTGTCCTAATGCCTTGTAAGTTGACAGTCGTACTTAGTATATGCTTTGAATATTTTTGTAATTTGCCAATCTTTAAGTTTTCAAGAAACATTCAGACGAAATATGGTTATCAACAATGTAATTCTAAATCTATGAGTACATTTTATCTTTCAATGGTGATTTATATTTAGATTTTGTATAAGTTTGAATACCTTATCAATATTTAAGTTTTCAAGAAACATTCAGACGAAATATGGTTATTAACAATGCAATTCTAAATCTATGATTACATTTTATCTTTCAATAGTGATTTCTATTTAGATTTTGTATAAGTTTGAATACATTGTAGCATGTGGAAATCTTCTAGCAAATAAATTCTATCAATATTTCTTATTAATTTTAAAATTAACACTAATAAGTGGTTAAAAATATAGTTAGTAAAGATTCAAGACATATTTAATGTCTTATCACATTTAAAACTAGGATCTCTCCATTGAACATCTTATGTCAATATTTATTCTATTTCATGGAAATATGGTATTTCCATGCTGAACCTCATTGAAACTATATTAATGTTTTTACTTATTTTCCAAATATACTTGATTTTTGTTTTAAACTTTAAAAACATAGAACTCTTAAAAACATAATTAAGGGAGTAATTATACACTTTTGGATGATAAAAAAGGAAAACTACTCATAAAAACCTACACATTCAATAAAAATTAATGTATACGTAAAATCCAATAATCTAATAAATATCATCACTAGTGCATGTTAAAAGACAATTTTAATCACAGAGAAAAAATCTGGTTAAGACAATTTTAATCAAAGAGAAAAAGTTTAACTTGGTAGATATTAGTAGAGCATAAAAATGAAAGGAATTTTGAAAGACTTTAAATTTTTTCAACCTTTTTTTGATTACTATTTTTCCATAAATCCAAAATCAATTTAATATTCTCCCATATACCACATTTTATCATTTTACAAAACACATTCTCCCATATACTACATTTTATCATTTTACAAAACCCTAAAACATTTCAAAGTAGTTAAAGGAAAGGGGGTTTTGTTAGTCATTTTCCAAGGACCTTAGGCTAGGAAAAGTTCCAATGTAATTTCTTCAATAGAAATGTAATACTATAATAATCATAAGATCAATAAATATACATATAAATAGAGTTCTAAGCATGGTTATTGATTTGAGTTTTATGCCATGGATTTTTGTTTTATTGAATAATGCCATAAGATCAATAAATATACACATAAATAGAGTTCTAAGTATGGTTATTGATTTGAGTTTTATGCCATGGATTTTTGTTTTATTGAAAAATGCCAAGACTTAATGGGGATGGGCATTCTTATAATATAATCATGGATCTTATTAACTTGTTTTAGAGCTAATAAATAAATTCACATTGAACTGGGTTTTATTCTCTTGGATTGCATTTTATTGAAGAATTATATGATTCACGAGGTTCTCCCATATAGGAAAACAATAATAATGGTATTCCATGAAACACTATCACATTTAAGCATTATTTCAAACATTTGACATGCATTCTATAAAAAAATCTCATTTAGACATTCCAAAAACAAATACCAATGCGACAATGATTAACATTAGGTTAAATATGATTTTCTCCTATTTTTTTTTGTGTCGTGTCTTTTTATACAGGTTATTATGGACTCATAACTAAATCAGGGTATGCTTCTAAGTGGCTAGGACTCCTCTATTACATTCCCTTATAATCATGTTATTACATGTCACAAAATATTTTTATTACATTCCCTTATAATCATGTTATTACATGTCACCAAATATTTTAGGTGTTTCCTATATGCTTCCACATTTAGTCTACATTGTAACTATATCGATATTGTCAATAAGAACATGACGAAAATTCACTTATGATGGTGGAAATGAAGATTTGCTTGCCCTAATTAGACGCTACAAGGGCAACACATGTAATTATCACATGTAAAGAAACTACATTCATCTTTCTTCATTCCTCCACTAAACATTTTTGTAAACAATTTAATAGCTTCAACATAGTTATAATTCTATGTTTTCCCTTGACATAATGGTATTCACTACATCTTACTTCGGAAATCTATAAAATACCCATCTACCATGTTTCAAATACACAACACATAAGGTACTTCCAACAATTTCATTGACTCAAATCCAATGATAATTGATATTTAAAGGCAACCCCTTCCGACCAAAACCTCAAATTCTATTCTCTCGTGGCAGCAAAGACCCTCTCATATCCACACTAAATTATTTTTCATTGGTCACGGGTTCTAATATTTGAGGAGGATATGGAAAATGATGAAATGTTTTAGTTTTCGTTATATCCTTCAATGAATTTTGTTTATATATATATATATATATATATATATATATATATATATATATATATATATA
>ML786697.1:783547-800946 GCA_009831015.1 Picea engelmannii | reverse complement strand
CATTAAAGATATAAACGAAAATTAAAACCTATTCTCCTCCTCAAATATTATAACCCGAAACCAATGAAAAATAAAGCAGTGTGGATAAGAGAGGGTCTTTGGTGCCAATATATATATATATATATATATATATATATAAATTACTAACTTATATAAATATAATTAATTATATATCATAATACATTTATATGCTCATATTTATATATTATATTATATATACCTATTGAAAAATTGGCATTGGAGTTGAATAAATGATCTCATTTATAATGGTGTGATTGAGATATGTAAAAATCAACTAATTATAACCTAATCCACTGATGTGCACTAGTGTCAACTACTCCTAACCCACCAACATGCACATTTGACCACTAATTAGAACTAACCTCAAAGTGACTAAACACACTTGATATCTACCCTTTTTACTTAGACCCTAACATCCTAACCCCTTACCCTTTTAATGTATGTTTGACTTTAATCTCTAACTAACCATGTCTAATAACTAAATTAACCCATGTTTGACCCTCCCATGGGTGTGTGGTCTAATAGAAAGTAGAAAAATTATTTGTGTGTTTATAATGTGGAGACCTAGGTTCAAAAATACCTTGATTAGGTGTAGATGAGGCAAGGTTCACCTCTTGAATTATTTTGATGGAAAACAATTTCTTCTCATGGAATGAAATATTAATCAAAGGAAAACAAATAATTAGTATAAGAAATATTTTATGAAAGAAAGAAGACTGCATGAAAAGTTTTGGAATTAACCCTCACACTAAATCTTCCAGGGAAGAGAAGATATATTTAAGCAAAAAATAAATGGAAAACACACAATACACGAAGATTTTACCCTGGAAACCCAAACAAGAAAACCAACATTCCATGAGCATATTTCTCTCTTGTTGTCTTATTCATTCATTGAATAAAGATTTACATGAATAATATTGGTCTACACTTAAGACACAATCACCATCGTACTCTCTTTCTTTACAAAAGAACAACCCTAAATCCAATTCAGCTTCCATCTACATGACCAAAAACCTCTTTTAAATATTGATCTAAAGCTTAGCTTCTATAGTATTACAACATGCCTTATTTATATGATTTACACCATGATATATTTAAATCATAATATTTATGGTTTAAATATGATTTAAACCATGATATGTAAATCCTTTATCATGGTTTAAATCATAAATATATGATTTACAGCATGCAAAAACCTAAATGATGGTGCCCACAAATTGTTATAGATGCACGTAGATAATTGGATGCAACCCCGTAAATCTTGGGATTCTGTTACAGTAAACTACTAGTTGGTTTACCAATCGACCTTTAAACTTCTCTTTGATTACTTTGACTTCGACTTCACAATCAATCACTTCAAACTCGATTTAACCATCGAATAAAATTGAATTGTTGGTTGACTTATCACCCAATCAATCCACCTCAACTAGATAGTTGAATGACTATTTTTTCACTACAAATAATATAACAACCCAACATTCTCCCACTTGTTTTCTTCTTTGTTGATACAGGAACAAATGAACTTATATTCAAAACCTAGGGCAAAAATTCCCATTACCTTTCTACACCAAGAAAAATTCACAGCACTAACAGAATTGGTCAAGGAGTCTACTATGTTTTCCAATGTGTCTACTTTCTCCAACAACACCTTGTTACTTTCCATTGTGTCTCTCACGAAATGGTATTGCACATCGATATTATTCAACCTGGAATGGTAAGTTAGTTTCTTTTCCAGGAATATTTCACTTTGAATGTCACAATTTATCTTCATAGCTCTCTACTCAAACCCAATCTATGAACAAATTCAATGAAACCATGCTGCTCCTTTTCTTCCATTAGTTTCTTCCATGTATTTAGCTTCTATTTTCAACAAGGCTACAACTGGTTGTCACTTAATCATCCATTCGATTGCTCCACTGAACATATTGAACACATATCCACCTGTAGAACTTTGTCGATCCACATCTCCATCCTAGTCAGTGTCGACAAATCCATGTACATTTACTTCCTTATAAGTTTCATATTTCCCTTGGTAGCATATATAGCATAATCTTTTGTGCCACACAAATACCTTAACACTCTCTTGATAATAGTCCAATGCTATTTTCCAGGTGTCGACATGTATCTGCTTATTACTCCCACTACATGATCAATGTCTAGTTGATTCCAAACCATCACATACATCAAACTACCAATGGAGCCAGCATAGGGAACACATGACATGTATTCTATTTCTTCTTGCTTCTTTGGAAACTATTCAACATTTAGTCTTTCTCCTACCGAAATTGGCACCTTGACTGGTTTGCAATCTTGCAATTTGATTGCTTCTTGATTATTTTTCTCATTTGATTGTTTCTTATCATATCTAGGACTGATCTCTATTGTAGTATCTTTTATGGTGCCCAGATTTACCACATTTCTAGCATCTTGTCAATTGAAACAGGGATTTAGATATACCCTTTCTATCAGAGAATTTTCCTTTATCTATGTTGATGGGTCGACCTCTCACTATCAAGTCATCTTTGGTATATCCTTCCATGTTATTCTATCTCATTTATTTTGACAAAAAAGATGCAACCACATCTTCAAGTGTTAATGTATTCAAATTACTCCCTATAGCCATGACTAAGCTATTCCATGAGTCTAGAAAAGAACATAACATGTTTATACATTTCCCCTCCTTGGTGATTTTGATATCCACAGACAATAAATGACTTATTATAGTATTTAATGCATTCATGTGCAATGTTACCAAGCTCCCATCACTCATCCTTAGAAGTTATATTTCATTCCTAAGGAACAACTTGTTTACCAAGGATTTTGACTGGTACAAGCTTCCCAACTTGTCCTAGAATTTCTTGGTTGAGTCTTCACTTGAGAAATTAAACAATATTGAATCTGTAAGAAAAATTAAAATCACACTCATTTTCCTTCATTTGAGTTTCTCCCATTCTTCCCTCGACATACCCGTCGAAATGGTTCTACGGATTATGGTTTCCCACTATTCTTGATCTACGAAAAGATCTTCAATTTTAAGCTTCCAAAGCTTAAAATTATATCCATTGAATTTTTCGAGCTCTATCCTTGAACTTATTTCCATTCTTTCAAGAAAAACTTTAAAGATCTACGACTTACAACTCCCACTAGACCTAGGTTTATCTCAAATCCAATATCTACATAACCTTTCTCTGATATGACTTTTACAGAACAATAGAATTGCTTTGATACCATTGTATCAAAGAAGATCAAATATAGATCCTATACCATTGTTGGGAGTTAAATATCACACTAAACCAACCAAGAAAGAGAAGACACATTTAAGAAGAAAATAACTAACTAATAGACAATACATAGAGATTTTACGTAGAAACCCAATTGGAAAAACCAACAGTCCTTGAGTGTCTTTCTCTCTTGTTTTATTATTAATTCATTGAATAAAAAGTTACATTACTAACCTTGGTCTACACCCAAGACACAATATCCATCATACTCTCTTTATTTACAAAAGAACAACCCTGCATCCAATTCATCTTGCATCTACATAACCACCAACCTATTCTAAAGATTGATATAAACATTAGCTTCTATTGTATTATAGAGAGCCTTATTTATAGTCTTTACAACATGAAAAACCCTAAATCATGGAGCCCAAAAACATTTACAAATCCACGCAAATAATTGGATGCAATCCCATGAATCTCATGATTATGTTACAATTAACTACCAATCAGTTTAGAAATTGATTTCCTAGTTGACCTCTAGTCGATCTTCAGTCAGTTTCCACTCAACTTCCTGTTAGGTGACCTTTCAAATTCTCATTGATTACTTCAAGTTTGACTTCATAATCAATCACTTTGACCTCGACTTAACCATCTACTTGACTTGACTTCTCGTTCGACTTATCACTCAATCGATCCACCTCAACTAAATATTTGTATAAATGTTCTTTAATTGAGAATAATATAGCAACCCAACATAAAAAATAATGCAATATAAATCATCCTAAACATAATGTATCCTAAAATTAATATATATTACTACACTTAATTAAATACTAATAAATATTGCTCATTTATATCGACATACTAGTAAAATATTCATATAATTTTATCCCTAATCTATGTTATCAATTTATATTAATAATTGTTAATAAAACCACCTAAAATAAATCAAAATTACTATTATATCATTTACAAAAAATGTCACAACCAAATTTTTGTATTGCATTGTCACAAAAACATCCAATTATATTAATTGTATTAGTGTAGTACCCTTGATTTAGTTGTTATACTATACTTATGAGCTATGTATGTTCTACATAATATTCTCATAATGTATGATGGATGAGCTTCTTTGAATTCAACATTTTACTTTGTTAGGAAAAATAACGTAATATTCATGTAATGAATGATGTCTCAATGTGTTTGTATTCAACATTTTCATTTTTTATAAATAAAAAAATAACATTATTTTATTCACAAAATCAATGGTAATTTGATGTTGTATGCATGACCTCGTTATGATCTACTTATGTTCGTTTATAACTACACCACTACACCATTGGGGGTCGTTATCTTTATTTCTCCCATTATTGGAAATGAACATTATTAGTCCCTCCCGAAGGCACATAGGGACTATAGTGATTGATAATTCGTTGACTTCATATTAATCTGTCCTTTGACTATAAATTTTGGCATCATCTGTATTGTTCGTACTATAGAAGTAAAAACATTATTTTTTATATAAAAAATAAAAACTTATATGTCATCGTCTCATTGGAGAATATATTCAAGTCTTATTGCCAGCTTCATTGTTCCCAATGTTGTAAATGTGTAGATATCCAAAGTTTTGAGCTTAGATGCTCCTTTCTAGTTTTTATTACATTTTTACTGAAATGTTTACAAACCGAAATTTCTGAGCATGGACCCTATTATTATTCGTTTGTATTTGTATTGAAATGTTTGCACACCGAAGGTTTAGATCATTGACACTTTTTTTGAGGTTCTTGAATAGGCCTGACAAATTAAATGTTTATATGGCGCGAGCTCCTGAAATAGGCCTGACAGCTTAAATGTTTTCATACTGTGAGACCCTTAGACAACTTGAAAGCCTTAAATTTTTACCTAAATAGGCTTCTCGGAGTACATTTTTCCTCAAAATTTTCCATACAATGTTGCAATGAATTTGGAAAATATTGTTGTCCACTGCCAGTTGAATAGGCATTGTATGTTTCATACTTCTTCTAGGCTTGGAATGCAATTTCATCATCGTTGAAGCTACATACATTGTTTACTAGTTCCGTGGGTGCTTCTTCTTCATTGGTTCGTCGGTTGTTGCTTGTTGTTGTTTGGTTCACAATTCAACCTGTGCTTATGTCATTCATCGTTTCAAAGTAATGCTCCATGCCATAATTTCATTTTATATTCCTTCTTTATTGTTCAGTGTTTGCAGTTTGCAAGTAAGAATGTTTGCTTATTTCTACTTGCATGCTCGTTGTACGTTTCTGGTTTCTTCTGTGCTTCGGCTGCAGTTTGGTAATTGTTGGAGATACATATGTTGTTTTCTGGTTCAATGGTTTCTGCTTGTTTGTTGGTTTGTCAGTTGATGGTTGTTGTTGTTTGGATCAAATTTACGAGTTTGGGGCCATGGGGCTACAATTGGGCCTATTTTTACTTTCTCGCTGACTTGGTGCTTGCTATTTTCTTTTGTTTACTTCGACTTTGCAGGGTTGGGGTCTTGCGCCAATAGTTGGAGTTGTTTTTTGTTTTTTTGGTGCACTTTGCGATGTTCAGAGCCTGCACCCACAAGTGGATTTGCGGTTGTGTTATTTGGTATTTTTGGCGAAGTTAGGATCTGACGACTATTTTGTGTGTGCTTTTTCTCTGCACGACTGTAAAATTTTGTTTATACTTCAGTGTTGACATGATAGAAAATAGTGGCATAAGAAATAATTGGACAACTAAATGTGCAATTGCAATATCCGTTGTTTTTTTTGTTAAAATAAAACATGTGAAAACCACACTTATTATCCATATATGGTGGAATGTGCCCATATCACAATACATGTTCTTTATTGTCTACACAGACTGGTGTGACCACAATACAATTTGTCTTGTACTTGAGATATGATATGTACACCAAAGATACTGCAAAACCAAAATCATTTAGCTATGGCCATGCAATTTCTTAATATTTTGTGGCTTGTAATATATTTTGGGTAGGGAAAAACTTTATATATTTACAACCATTGATGGAGAAAAGAAAAGGTTCATGTTTCTGACTATCTTTTATTCTATTCATTGTTTCTCATTTACTGTATGTACATATTAATTTCTCTCCAGTGCATAGCAGCTTCCATTCATGTTCATTGTATTTTGTGCCTTCCCACATTCAAACAAATAGAATACCTAGAGAAAATGATAGATTCTTGACTGCAGCAGTGGAAGAGGAGATACAAAGGTACATGCTTGTACTATTATTTCATATTCCATTGTTTTTTATTTCATTTATTTTCTGTATATGTATTCACCTAGTTTATTGTATGTAGATATTGCATACCTTCCTACATAATAAATTATCTTCTTTTCATGTCTTCTTGCATAATAACTTCCTTCATGTCCATTGTATTTTCCCTGCATTGTTACATTTAAACAAACATAGTGGCTAGAGAGGACAATGGACTCTTTAGCAAGAATGTAAATGAGGAGTTACAGAGGTGCATACCTATACTCTTATTTCATATTCCAGTATTTAGTATTTCATTTATTGTATGTGTATTTTTTCTACTTGTTCTATTGTTTTTCACCTTTTTTACTGTTTGTATATACTACATATATTTCTTCTTATTCTCATGTGAATCGTATTCTCTTTGTTTCTATATTGAAATAAATAGAGTTGTATTTATTTCTTTTACATGTGTTTCTTCATACTAACTTCCCATCATTACCATTGTATATTCAACATTGCTACCTTGGAAGAAACAGACTGGTTGGATAGGAAGATGAATTCTTGTATGAAACAACAGAGGGGTTTGTGGTGCAATCTTTGAAAAGGTATACCAACTATTCTAGTAAATTAAATATACAAAATTGGTGGGGGCATATAATATTGGAATAGAAAATGATGATTTGGCAACAGTGGGCCTTTGGGCCCTCCCCATTTCTACTTTTTCCATTTTCTATTATCCATTTTTCTTTCTAATTTCTCTACTTAGTCGTCTTTCCAAAAATGCCTTGGTGCACGTGTTGGTAGACTCATGAGTTCACATTTATGGTCACGCTTCTACCTTATTCCATACTTAACCACTTTGTCGATTGCAAGTGTTGGGATAGAGAGTTCAAGGTTGTGCCTCTAGCTTCCGAGGTTCTACGATATACATATTGACCGTCGTGCCCCGCCATCACACCCTATTTACTATTATACATTTTTATAGTCAAAAAATCCAAGGCATACAATTTGATCCTTGTGTCCTCACGTTTCCCGATTATCCCTTGACACCCTATTTCATATTCCATCTGCTTCGACCTTTCATGTGATATTAAGAACAATTACAGACAATATACAATGCATATGCTTGTTTTTTCCTTCTGATGCTCATCTACACATGCTTGCATCAAAAAAAATTGGACTAGTGACATATCCATGAGCAGTCAGTCATCCCAGACATCAACAGAATGACAAGGCCAAAGGTAAAGATGCATACATGTTGTTCCTAGTATGTTTACCAAACAAATATCCTCGTCTATTTATTCATCTATGGCATGGTGAATATGTTGATGTCATATGCAACACATACTTTGCAATTCATAGGAAGTATCAACAAGTGAAAGTGAGACACCAAACATAGAGAAGGTTCCACAGACCAAGAGGTCTGGTTGCAAAACTTTGGCTCCATACTTCATCCAATATGTGTGTCTACTTGTACATTTATACCAGGAAAAAAAGAAAACAAAAAAATAATGCATACTACCATTCACATTACTTTTCTTGTTCGAAAATTGCCACCAGGTCTAAACTTGTGACACCCAAAATACTATCAATAGAGGGCTTGAACAACTGCCAAACTAGACAAGTGTTCATCGGGGACATAATAGTCATCTATAGCACCTACTTCGACAAGGCAAACAAAACTAGATCCATTATGCATGCTAACATGACAGACAAGGAGGCCCTGATGACAGTCACACTGACTATTCCTACACAACTTGTCCAGAAACATGCAAAAAAGATATTGCCAGATAATGGGATATCCATTACAAATTTTAATATATTCCCAAAATAGTATATGACCATGGTGATTGTGATCAAATTATTTCACTCAACGACACAAGTATTGTGGAAAAAAATCCCTTTATTTGTTTAGAATATTGTTTCATTCTGGACGCAACTATCAACCAACTTGCACATTGCAACGACATTTACCCAATCAGAACCATTGGCACAACTGTTACAATGGCGAGAAAACTTGGCTCACAACACATTCTCCATATAAAAGATGGAGAGTCAGACAATGACAAGGCGATGGTACCGTTCTCCATATCCATTTTTTTTCCTTTACTTTCACATTTCCATGTATCTTGGTTAAGTTACACAAATATTGCACTGTTCCATGTTGCAGCTGCAATTTTTCGATACCTACTCAAATTTGTTTTTTGTCAATGGAACAACAATTGCATAAAGGGAAATTTCCACTTATGCTCTTAAAAAATATAACAATGAAAAGGTATGTTAAAGAAAGGATCTTTCGCACAACCCAAGCAACATTTGTAGCAAAATTGTGAGAAGACATAGTACAGGATCTCAAGAAACTAACTAGCTCTACAACTGTTGTGCATATACATCTATAGATTCATCCTCACTTTGCTCATACAAATAGCCTCACCAAATTTCTACAGTTTTTTATTTTATTTATTTATTTGGGTGCACTTGTATATTATATTGTTCAATATATTAACTTCTATGCTCATGTTTCCAGGTTGAAGGTGTTTTGGTTGCAGTGAATGCATACTCGACCCCCTTTGAGCCTGTATGTGTGAAATGAAACTCTCATGCTTCTGCTTCTACTTTGATAAGTGATGATACAATTGATTGTTTGCAATGCAGTGAAAAATGTCCATACATATATGGGCATTGCCTCAATGTTGTCATCCGAACCGTGGGCAACACAACTGTACATTGTATACTTAGACAACCTTTGTTACAAGATATGCTTCATGGGTTAACAAAATTGTCATATGAAGCATACTTACAGAAAAAGGAAAATAGTGTCTACATGTTGCGCGACTTTTGGATACATAGAAAATTTACCTTAAATGAGAACAATGCAATATTTCATATCAACTGGAAAAAAAAAAAAAATCAACCTTTGGCAGGAAACGAAAATATCTCATGTGTACCCAGATGAATGTTCGCCGGATTGTATTTCTTTGGAGTTTACATCTATAGCTGTAAAATTTTCTTTCCATAGATGTTGTCTCTTCTTGTGTACTTGAAATAACAAGGAGAATCTAATTACAAATGCAATCCATGTTATTTTGATGTTGTTTTTCATCTCCCAGTAAGCATTTTGCATATTTGTTTCATGTGCAAATAAAAAAAATGGTGACCGACTGTGGCTTTGATGGAGGGGACTACATGTTTTGTTTTGGGTGCCCAAGTTGGACAATTTTTTTCCAACTATATAGCCATGGAAGGATTTCTGAAAGTTTTTTTGGGTGCTTGAATAAAATAAAAAAAAAATCTCCAACTATACATTTATGGTATGGTATCTGCATTTTTTTCTTGATGCCCTAATTGAAAAAAAAAGGACTCACCATGGATTGAAACATGAGATTGAGATTTTCAGATCTCGCTATAGAGATTGCATGTGCATAATATTGTTCAGTCCAGAAATGGGAAGCATGAGAGAAAACCCCATAAAAATTATCCAACTGTAAATAACTCGGGCCCATCCTTTGAACCATCAAAATAGCCTTCTCATATAGGCAGAATCATCGGGAATTTCCAATAATATTGGAAATTTGGCATTCTTAAAACTGGTAGTGAAAGATCATCGCACTATCAGAAGAAAATGTCCATAGTGATCTTGCTTAATGGTAAAATAGTAGTCGACAACTTTCTTGTTCCCCATTTTGAGGTCTGGTTATAGCTAGCGTATAGTGGTGAAGCTCTGCTGGTTTTTTTTTGTCTTGTGCTTGGCAGAATTTTGTTCATATCTTATGGCCTCGGTTATTTTCTCATGGGAAAATATACCATATGTAAGAGAAAACCAATCCCACGATGTGTTTTTTATATATATCAAATTGTTTGATGCAAAGGTTGATGCGTACTGATCTATGGAACCTTGTGGGATATTGCTTGAGGCCTTCTGTGTTCATGCATTGCCTTCTGCCTCAACTTTCAATACATTTGGTGTTTACTTGGTTCTTGGTTGTATGCTTTGTTCTGGAAAATTAATAATACATTCAGGATCTTCACAGTTTTTCTATGATATTAAAGACTATACAGGACATGCTTTTCCCTTTAATATAAGCTCTGTGACGCAAATGTGGTATGTGGCTTATTTTAGCACTTTTCCTTGATCGATGAAATTAGAAAAATTAATCTCTTTGAATAATTTGAAATAAAAGAATATATATTGTGTGAAGTCCAATGTAACTATCATATCAACAAGAAGACATTAAAATTCAAATTCATCGTTGTTATACTTGCGATGAAGCTGATAGTACAATAACTTTACTTAGACATCCCAAAATTGATTTTATTGTAGCTTTTCGAGGCTTCTCTTATACAAGCAGATCCTAGAAACTATAAGCATGGCTCACTGTATCTATTCCCTGATTAAAGAACATGTTCACATTTTTAATGCACTTCATAGTTACTATTAAAACCATCAGTGGGGGTTTCTTACACCAATTCCTGCTTCCGAAAATTTCCATCCCCTTTCCTTTTGCCCTCTGCTTTTCCTTTCTAGTTGCTTACTCATTTTTTGGAAAATGTCTAAGTGTGGGAATTGGAAGATTCATGTCTTAATATTTCCATTATTACTTTTATATCACCATCCTGACTGACCGCTTCCTCGTTTTATATTGAACAAAACTTTTGAATCACGGGTTCTCGGATAGGTGGGTTCAACATTGCATTTCCATTGTTCCGTTGGTTGCAAACAACACCCAGACTTCCACAATATACAAATTAACAAACAAATTCACTTTCATCCCGTTTTCTTTTTCTTTCTATTTACTTGGTCCTCTTTCTGAATGTGTCCTTTTTCCAAATGTCTCATGCTTTTATATACAACACATGATGGGAATTGGCAGATTCATGTCTTTAGATTTCCATTGTTACTTTTATATCACTAGCCCGACCGACTGCTTCCCCTTTTCATATTGAACAAATTTTTTGAATCGTGGGTTCCCGGATAGACGGGTTCAACATTGCGTTTCCATTGTTCTTCTGCCTGCAAATAGCACAAATTGGCAAATAAATTCCCCTTTATCTCATTTTCTTTCAATTTCTGTTTACTTGGTCCTTTTTCTGAATGTGTCCATTTTACGATTGTCTCATGCTTTTATATACAACACCCAAAGTTCCACAATATACAAATTGCTTGCTCAACATTGCACTTCCACTGTTCCCCTACGTACAAACAACACCCAAAATTCTATGATATACAAATTGATGGCCGAAATATGTCATTGTGACATACAATTTGACGATCGGCCTCTCACGTCTCATGGGTATATCTTGTGACCCTTTTTTTGAAACCCGCCCAACCTCTTTTCATACTTGGGAATTTCTTGGAATCAGTTTCACAGGTTGGCGGGTGGAAGAAATGTACAATTCTTATTCTCTCTTCTCCATCCTTTCTACCTTCGTACATCTTTCTAGATATGCAATTATTAATATTTAATACTAGTAGTTCATTGTGCATGAACCGTTAATATTGTCATTAATGTGTGGAAGGTCGGAGAAGATTTTTCATTAATACGAATTAAACCAAGATTTGCGGAGAAGAGTGTTATCCTTGCCAAGTATTCATTTCAAACATGATGCAATTCTTTCATGCATTGACCGGTTGGCGCCTTTAAGAAATATCTAACTCTTAATCTCTCTTCACCGTCACCACCACCTTCGCACTTTTTTCTAAATATGCAATTAGTAAGCTTTAATGGTTACATCTCATTATGCACGAACCCTGGATATTTTCATTGATCAATGAAAGGGTTAAGGAGATATTCCATTGATATGCATTAAACCAAGATTTGTGGAGGGTTATATTATCCCTCCCCAATTTTCATTTCAAACATCGTCTGGAGAAAATAAAAATTCTTGTTAACTTATGGCAGTATTTCCACAACAGTTCTATCCAAATATAGTAAACACCTTCGAGAATGATGGCCATAGGTTCCAGTATTCCAGGGCATATTCTTACTACTCATGTCCCTCCAACCGGGAGAAAAAAATGAGATGGTCTGTTGGTGCATTGAGAGATATATTTCAAGCCAGATAATTCCAAGGCAACCATGCCTACTCAGATAACTTGACCACTTGCATTGATGGATGGCGCAGAGGTTGTTGCAATGGATTTCAAGCCAGAAGAAGATGATCTGATGGATGATGATACAAAAAATGGATGATGGCAATGCAGAGACTGTTCCCACTCTTGCGCCCAAATTGAAATCAACCATAATGGGCGGTACTTCCCATCTCGGAAATGGTGGTCCTGACAACACCAAAAGAAGGAGTTTCTTAAAAGAAACTGACGCTAAATGCAATAGCCGCTTTGCAGCTCGAAAGTAGGAATTCCATAGGTCCAAATTAGTCCATTCTAGGTGGAAGTATTTCACTGTAAGGAAATGATCTATTGATGCTCATAGAGATATATTTCAAGCCAAAAAAATATTCAATTGCGAGACCATTGTCCTGTTATTTGGATATACAATTAACATCTTAGGGAATGAGGACTAGAATTGCCACTGGTTCAAGGCATATTGCTACTAGTCATCTCCTTCTACCCATAATGGACTAATTTGGGCCTCTAGAATTGCATGTGCAACATGTGTCCCTAAAGTTTTTGACTGTGAGGAGGAATTTTCTTGGTGCGTCCTAACTTTTAGTTAAGTTCCATTCTGTTTTCCCTGTAATGTTTTTCATCTTCTTCCTCACAGGAAGCTTGTGAGAACTATCAATTTTACCATAGGATTGTTATTCATCTGCTTCAAGCCAAATATTTATTCCACTGTGGACCCTCTCTCCTGTTTCTTTGTCGGCTCAGGTCTTCCATAAGATATTGAGATGGGGCACCGAAAATTGATCCATCGAGGAGAAGACTGCAAGGATTTCCTAAACAAAAGCATGGTAATTAGTTTTGTATGCATGTATAAGAGAATCTCGATGGCTCCTGCATGTTGTAGATCTCGTGCCTATGTTTATAGAAGATATGTTCAATGTTTTGGACCAAAGAACTCGGTCCAATTTCTAAGGATAGATATACAATTCTCAACATTCTTTTTTTTTTAATGGATTTACTATTAAAAAAAATTCCTTGGAGTCTTCGTTGCTACTTATTTTCTAGATTTAACACATCTTGTCATTGGCATGGTTTAGTAGTCTCTTATTCTTCGATATTGTGTTTTCTTAGGTAATTTGTTCTAAAATGGAGCATCTAACAATTATATGAAAATGCACTGTGTCAATCCATCATGCTTTTATGGAAACAAAAAATGAATTTTAGATAGTTTCAAACAAACGTTCAATTATATTCGTAATGCAGATAGAACATAGCAATACGAAATCACAATGTTGCAGCAAGATCGTCATTCTTGTTTCTAGACATGCAATTATTAAGCTTTAATGCTAACAACCCATAATGCAAGAAGTTTAATACTTAAGTTAATATGTTACAGTCGTGGAAGAATGTATCAAGAACACACTTACTCCCACAAGTTGCAATAAAATCTAATCTTCAACAAAGAATTTTCTGACAATTACTAGAAAATGATAGTTTTGCAACAATGGGGCTTGTTTGAAACCAATTCCCTCTTATGAAAATTCCTCTCTGCCTTTCTATTTTCCCACTCTTTTATCCCTTGTAGTTTATGTTTCTGGTTACTTAGTTATTTTTTATGAAAATGTCTTGTTGTGCGGGTTGGTGGATTCACACGTTTCGAATGAGCACTTCCCCTTTGTCTAAATTGCACTTTCCATTGTTTTGTGCCCTGCAAACAACACTCCAGCTTCTGTGATATGCAAATTTACTTCTAGACTCCCACATCCTCCCCTTTACCGTGTTACACATTTTGCATTGGAATGTTCTGATATATACAATTTGATAGTTAGGGCCTTACGTCTCCTCGGGAACCCGCCACCCTATTTTGAAGCCCATATGACCACCTTCCACACTTGAACATTTCTTGACATCTCTTTCACGGATCGTCGAGTTCGTGGATTCGGGAAATTTCAAATTTCTAGTTTTTGTTTCCTGTGCCTGCTACCTTCAGATTTATTTCCAATAGGAAATGGAATATCTATTGCATATTTGAATATATTGGACCTTCTTTACCCTCTTCTATACTTGACCAAATTGTCATTTTTTTTTCACCTCTACTCTCTCTTTCTCATTACTTTGTCGTTTTTCCGAAAATATCTCGATGTGCGCATTGTCCAACTCACAGGCTCACATTTTCACTCGTTCTTTTATATTGCGACTGCGACCAACCACTAGCCATTCGATGACTAGGCACTTTTCAGATTGTGAATTCTCGGGAAGGCAGGCTCTATATTTCACTTCCATTTTTCTGTTCCTGCAAACAATTCCTAGACCTTCGCGATATACAAATTTACTGCCACACTCCCATATCATACCCTCTTCCGTGATACACAGCTTGCACACGGAAGTTTCGAGACCTACAATTTGACCTTTGGGTCTGCACGTCTCCTGGGGAACTATTGTCACCCTGTTTCGAATCCCCTAAGTCCGCTTTCCATATTTCTCCATTTCTTGGAATCTTTTTCGCGCCTCCAATTCCATACCTACCCNTGGAGTCCTACATCATCCCTCTTCTGTGTTACACAATATGCACTCAAAATTTTTGATCAATACAATTTGATCGTCCGACCCTCATGTCTCCTTGGGAACCCTTGTCAGTCTATTTTGAAGCCCGTCCCATTGCTTTTCACGACCATTTCTTGCAATCTCTTTTGTGGATCGTTTGGTTGGCGGGTTCAAACAATTTCCAATTCCTAGTCATTGTTTTTGTGCCCGCCACCTTCGCACTTCTTTCCAAGTATATGCAATAAGTATATAACTGCTCCAGAAATATGAAGAAAAGATATTTCCAGGAAATGGAATATGTATTGCAGATGTGAAAATATTAGCCCTACTTTTCCATCTTCTATAATTAAACAAATTCTTGCTTCTCTTTTCCATGTACCTTATATTTCTCGTCACTTAGTCTTTTTTCCAAAAAATTCTATTTGTGTGGGCTAGCAGACTTGCAAGTTTACAAATCCTACATCAACCCCTCTTCCATGTTACACAATATGCACTCAAAAGTTTCGATCAATACAGTCTAACCTTCGGGCCCTCATGTCTCCTCGGGAACCCTTGTCAGCCTCTTGCGAAACCCGTCCGACCACTTTCCATGGCCATTTCTTGCAATCTCTTTCATGGATCATCGGGTTGGTGGGTTCATACGTTTTCCAATTCCTAGTCGTTGTTTTATGTGCCCACTACCTTCGCACTTCTTTCCAAGAACATGGAATAAGTATATAACTTCTCCAGAAACATGCATAAAAGATCTTGCGAGGAAATGGAATATCTATTACAGATGTGAATATATTAGCCCTTCTTTTCCGTCTTCTATACTTAACCAAATTCCCGTTTCTATTTTCCCTGTACTTTATCTTTCTCGTCACTTAGTCATTTTTTCCAAAAATGTCTAGTTGCACGGGTTGGTAGACTTTCCGGTTCACGACTCCTACATCAGCCCCTCTTCCTTGTTACACAGTTTTCACTCAAAAGTTTCGATCAATGCAATTTTATAGTCGAGCCCTCATGTCTCCTTAGGAAACCTTTTTAGCCTATTTTGAAGCTCGTCCGACCACTTTCCACAACCATTTCTTGCAATCTCTTTCGTAGACCATCGGGTTGGCGGGTTCAGACAATTTCCAAATCCTAGTCGTTGTTTTTTGTGCCCGCCACCTTCGCAATTATTTCCAAGTATATTCAATAAGTATATAGCTTCTCCAGAAACATGCAGAAAATATCTTGTGAGAAAATGTAATATCTATTACAGATGTGAATATATTATCCCTTCTTATCCATCTTCTATACTTAACCAAATTCATGTTTCTCTTTTCCTTGTACTTTATCTTTTTCGTCACTTAGTCATTTTTCTAAAAATGTCTAGTTGTGCGGGTTGGTAGACTTGCGAGTTCAAATTTACACTCGTGCTTTTATATCGCGACTTTGACCGACCGCATCCCCATTCCATACCTAGCCACTTCTCCCACCATAGATTCTCGGGTAGGCAGGCTCTAGATTGCACTTCTATTATTTCGTGACCTGCAAATAATACACTGACTTCCGTGATATACAAATTTACAACTAGAATCACATCATACCGTCTTCTGTATTACAGTCTACCTATCATGCCCTCTTCCATGGTACACATTTTGCATTGAAAAATTACGAGACATACAATTTGATGATCGGGTCCTCACGTCTCTTGTGAAACTATTGTCACCCCATTTTGAAGCCCATTCGTCCACTTTCCATACTTCACCATTTCTTCGAATATGTTTTGCGCATCGTCGGGTTGGCGGGTTCAAGAAATATCCAATTCCTAATCGTTGTTTCCTGTGCCCCCACCCTTTGCATTTATCAATTAGAAATTATATACACGATCTTATTTGTAAGTATGCAATTAGCAAGCGTTAATGCTAAACCAAGATCTGAGGAGATCTTCGATTAATACACATAAAACCAAACTTTCTAAATGGTTATATTATCCCTTCCGAGTGTTAGTTCCAAACATCATGGAATGTCATTTGCATGTCGTTGGGTTGGTCTGTTCATGAAATATTCAATACTCAATTCCGAAAATGAGTTCGACCAACCATTTCCCTATTCCATACTTATCCACTTTCCCATAATTCTGCAAATATACAAACCAACCATTTAACTACACCATCATGCTCTCTTCAGTTTTACATGTTTTGCAATAAAAAATTATGATAGATAGAATTTGATCGTTGGACACTCACCTCTCCTGAGTATCCTCCATAACCCTATTTTTAATACAGTCTGACCTCTTTTCAGACGTTGCCATTATTTCCTTATTCTTCCCTGTCTCCATGACCTTCGCATTTGTATA
>ML786697.1:764905-783493 GCA_009831015.1 Picea engelmannii | reverse complement strand
TATATATATATATATATATCTTGTTTCTAAATATGCAATTAATGACCTTTAATTCTAACAGCTCATCGTGCAGGAACTGTATAGATTAGCATTGATGGGCGAAAGGCTCAAGTATATCTCCTATTAATACGCATTAAACCAAGATTTGCGGAGGGTTATATTATGCCTTCCGAGTGCTGATTTCAAAATCATAAAATGTCGTTCACACGTCGTCGGGTTGGAACGTTCACAAAACCTCCAATCCGTAATTTCTCTTTTCTATACCTGCCACCTTCGCACTTCTAAATATGCAACAAGTAATCTTTACTACTAACATATCATCATGCAACACCCATAGAGATTGTCATTAATGAGCGAAAGGCTCGAGGAGCTTTCCCATTCATAAGCATTGAACCAACATTTCAGGAGAGTTATATTATCACCTCCAGCTATTCATTTCAACCATCATCTAGAGAAAATGAACGTTCTCATAAACCTATGGCATCAGCTCGACAACAGTTATGTGGAGATACAGCAAATATCTTTGGGCATGAGGACCAAAACTTCTAGTGGTCTAGGGCATATTCTTATTACCCATCTCCTACCACCCAGAACGAAGTAATTTGGACCTCTGGGATTGCTCGTGTAGGATGTGTCCCTGAATTTTTTCACTATAAGGAGTTGGTCTCTTGGTGCCCCGATAAATTTATTTTAGACCAAAGAATTATTCCACTGCAGGACCGTTCTTCTGTTTCTTTTTCACCTCAGGTCTTCTGCCAGATGTTGCGATTGTCGAAGCCAACATTGACGTTCAAAGGAGATGTTTGCAAGCAATTCCTAAGAAAGCATAATAACGGGTTGGACCTCTTGCCCCAGTTCTTGGAATACCCGATGGTATTTCCTGAAGATATCACAAGCTTGCAGGTTAGTTCATTTAGAAATCCATACCGGGAAATTGCCTGGTTGTTTACAAGAATAACAGGACAGGAGTCCACAACAACTATTTCCTAGATGGCTCTTTATATTTTCTATTTCACAGTCAATGAACAAGCCATTTTTTATTGGGGCAAGCTATTTTCCTATGAAATTTGTTCCCAATTGTCAATATTCAAAAAGGAGAAGAAATTTTATTTGTCATCTTACTTGGTTTTTGCAATAACACATTGGTGCTAGTTTCCAAAAATGTCTCTCTCCAAGAAGGTCAATTGAGAATTCAACCCAGTAATGTTCTGGTACTAGGCCTTGTGGAAGCACAATGCCTCCCACTGTTTTTATGAGGTTTTTAATGGCTTTGTGTTTTTTTTCAAAGTTTTGTTATTAGGAGAAGATTCTCCCCACATATATGACCAAGAAACCAGGTTTTTGGACAGGAAGGGGGTACTTGAACATATGGATAATTACACTGTGATAAGGATTTTTGGCTCCAGGGAAAAACCTTCTCTCCTTCCATGTCACATTACATACATAATGCTTGTTACAGAAGTTGCAAGGAAATACAACTACTGGTTGCATCTATTCCAAGAGAAGAGAAAAAAATAGTTCATTCCTCTGCCTTGGAAAGTTGGGAACTTCATGTTGAAAAACGTCAACAAAATTGATGAAATCAAAGCCCATTTTAGAAAATTGAACCTAATATATGCTGAAATCCTAAGAGGGTTCAACCCCAATAATTGTTTTTTTATAGCATTTACAAACATTTGGCTTCGACAATTCATTTTTCAAAAAACACCTGCCCGAAAATAGAGACACTCCTGTTTTTTATGCCAACGACCTAGACACACTGCAAAGCACCATTGAATTGTAAAAGCAAAAGGGAAAAGGCCCCAGTGAGAAGTCTGTTCAATCGCTAGATAACACTCCCAAAAGTACGACATCCCAGAGAATCGCTCCAACGACCCACCACAGCAACAGAGAAACTCAAGTTTCTTCAAACGAAGGAGTATATAATGACCCTCCTCACCCTAAAATTGATAGTTCTCACAAGCTTCTAGTTGACAAGAAGAGAAAAAAAAATGTGGGACGGGTGGAACAACCCGAAATTGAGAGTGAGAACATGGAACTTGAGCTTGATCTAGATAGTGCATTTTGCCACCTTGATCATCCCGAAGATGCGATCCAGCATAGTCTTCCAATGGACATATCTAATACCAAATTTTTTTGACGAAGATGAATCCTTCATTTTCCAAAGCATTGTTTTTTGACAACCAGTCCAAAAAATTAATTATTGAAAAAAGGATGTAAAAAATAAGAAAGGAAAATCTTGTTCAGAGATTAACTTGAGAAAATACGACCATCCCAGATATGTCGACTTCACATAGTGACCATAGATTCTCTTGATGATTCCATTGGAGCCATTGAGGCCAGGAATGCCAGACTGAAGGGTCGAGTCAAGGAATTGGAAGAAGATTTGATTCCTATGCCATTTCTTTCCAATCCTTTAGCAATAGCCATGCCTACCACCCCTGCAACCAATTCAAAAGGATCCTCCAGCCTCCTCGCATCATGTAGAGGATATGTGGAGAATATTATCAAGAAAATATTGGAACTGATTACTGAGGTGTGGGAAACATCACAAACCATGACTTCCCTTGGAACAAGAGAACATAATTTGCTCGAACATTTGCAGGCAGATTTAAAAGATGAGGAACATTTATATTTAGACAAGGTCCTTCCTTTTGGCACCATTGTCGACAACATGACAGAAATGAGACGAAGACAACAAGATCTCCCATCCAAAAAATGGATCGGTCAATTAAATGCATGCTGGAAAGAAAAACTGAAGAACCTGCATCTCATTGTGTAGTCATGTGAACAAGCCATATCAAAGAAATAAAAATTATTCACAAATCTGACTAGAATAGACTTATCTTGAAGGACCAACGAATTCCAAGACCACAACTTAATCGTCAACTTCTTGCCCTTAACTAAGAAAGCCTTCGATAAATAGGTTGATATTTTTAAGGCGTTATCTTTGGAAAAGTTATACAACATACTTGAATATGGTCAAGATGACATCGACAACTGGCTAGTCGACTATTCATTACAGAATGAGGAAATTGATCATTATCTGTGTAATCATTCTATTGACTTCAACAAATTAGAAAATGAAATTTTCAACATAAAAATCTGGAATGAGATCAATGTCACCCCAATGAGAAGCTACATTGAAGAATGGTTGGAAAAGGAATTGAAGCAGGCCGCCAATGAAAGGCATCAGACATCAATGAAAAGGCATAATCAAGAAAATAGAAAAATGAGTCATATGTACCTTCACTGTAAGTCTATACTGATCACATCCTGCTTTGTTTATCAACCTAGTTATTCCACTTTTTTAAATAGAAATGTCTATCGAAAGACTGATACCGTTCAATTTATTCTTTTCATGTATTACACTCTACCATCACCCACTTCTTCTTTCTATAGTCCTATTTCTTGTACATATTTCTCTTACAGTCCACGAGAGCCCCAATCCCAGTCTATATGAAAAACACATTTAAATTTCTAGGAATATGTAACAAACAATATTATTTTTTGATATATTTCAAATAAAACTGTTTTTTATCTCCTTTTATATTTATGTCCTCATAATTTTTTATCTTCCACTATGCTTATGGTCTGCAGAAGCCCCAATCCCAGTCTATATGACAAATGCATTTAAATTTCCAAGAATATGTAACTTTACATTATATACTTTCAAAAAATAAATGGGACTTTAGAGGCCACGTGTCATTTACTACATGGATACCACATATGCTTCATGCTTCTTTCCACATTTGTGTTTCAGTTTCCATATGCATTAGCAACTTTTTCCCATCCTTGTGCATTTATTTCCAATTCAACTCATCAGGGACTACGTTTCAATGCTCTATGTCTATGGAACCTGCTCTATGTTTAGTATCTCTCTTGTACTTGTTGATACTTCCTATGAACTGCAAAGTATGTGTTGCAGATGGCATCAACATATTCACCATGCCATAGATGATAAATAGATGAGGATATTTTTTTGGTAAACATACTAGGAACAACATGTATGCATCTTTACCTTTAGCCTTGTTGGTTTGCTGATGTCTGAGATGACTGACTGCTCATGGCCATGTCACTAGTCCAACCTTTTCTGATGCAAGCATGTGTAGATGAACATCAAAAGGATTAAACAATCATATTCATTGTATATTGTCCATAATTTTTCTTAATATCACATGCAAGGTCGAAGCAGATGGAATACGAAATAGGGTGTGAAGGGATAATCAGGAAACATGAGGACCCGAGGATCACATTGTATGCCTCAGATTTTTTCATTGAAAAAATGTATAAAAGTAAATAGGGCGTGATGGCGGGGCACGAAGACCAATATGTATATCTCATAACCTTGGAAGCCAGAGGTGCAACCTTAAACCCGCCGTCCTAACACCCACAATTGACACAGTGGGTAAGTATGGAATAAGGTAGAAGCGTGACCATAAATGGGAACCTGTGAGTTCACCAACACGTGCACCAAGTCATTTTTGGAAAGACAACTAAGCAGAGAAATTAGAAAGGAAAATGGATAATAGAAAATGAAAAAAGTAGAAATGGGGAGGGCACAAAGGCCCATTGTTGTCAAATCATCGTTTTCCAGTCCAATATTATATGCCCCCACCCATTTTGTATATTTTATTTACTAGCAAAGTTGGTATACCTTTTCGAAGATTGCACCACAGGCCCCTCTACTTTTTCATGCAAGAATTAATCTTCCTATCCAACTAGTTTGTTTCTTCCAAGGTAGAAATGTCGAATATACAGTGGACATGAAGGCAAGTTAGTATGAAGAAAGACATGTAAAATAAAGAAACATAGTTCTATTTATTTCAATGTAGAAGCAAAGATAATACGATTCACATGAGAATAAGCAGAAAGATACATAGTATATACATACAATAAAAAAGGTGAAAAATAGTAGAGCAAGTAGAAAAAATACACATACAATAAATGAAATACTAAACACTGGAATATGAAATAAGAGAACAGGTATGCACCTCTGTAACTCCTTGTCCAAATGTAGAAATGCAAGAAAAATACAATGGACATGAAGGAATTTAGTATGTAGGAAGACATGAAATGAGGATAAGTTATTATGTAGGAAGGTACGCAATATCTACATACAATAAACTAGGTGAATACATATACAGACAATAAATGAAATACAAAACAACGGAATATGAAATAACAATACAAGCATGTACCTTTGTATCTCCTCTTCCACCACTGCAGTCAAGACTCTGTCGTTTTCTCTGGGTATTTTGTTTGTTTGAATGTGGGAAGGCACAAAATACAATGAACATGAATGGAAGTTGGTATGCACCAGAGATAAAGTAATATGTACATACAGTAAATAAGAATCAACGAATAGAATAAAAGATAGTAAGAAACATGAACCTTTGATTTTCTCCATCCATGGTTGTAAATATATAAAGTTTTTCCCTACCCAAAATATATTACAGGCCACAAAATATTAATAAATTGCATGGCCATAGCTAAATGATTTTGGTTTTGTTGTGGCAAAGTATCCAGATATGCTTCCAGACATGGAAATATAATTTTTTAGTATCTTTGGTGTACATATCATATCTCAAGTACTAGACAAATTGTATCGTGGTCACACCATTCTGTGTAGAGGATAAATAACATGTATTGTGATATGGGCACATTCCACCATATATGGCTAATAAGTGTGGTTTTCACATGTTTTATTTTAACAAAAAAAAAACAACGGATATTGCAATTGCACATGTAGTTGTCCAATTATTTCTTATGCCACTATTTTCTATCATATCAACACTGAAGTATTACCAAAATTTATAGCAGAACAAGCACACACGGAACAAGATTCAGATCCAAACTTTGCCAGACATGAAAAATAACACAACCAAAGATCCACTCGCAGGTGGAGGCTCTAAACATCACAAAGCGCCCCCCCAAAAAAAATAGCTCCAACTGCCAGTGCAGGACCCCAAAATAGCTCCAACTTCCAGCGTAGGACCCCAAAGTTGAAGCAAACAAAATAAAACAAAAAGAACCAAACCAACGAGAAATAACGAACATGCCCAACTACAGCCCAAGGGCCCCAAACTCATAAATTTGAGCCAAACAACAACAAACAACAACCAACGAACTAGAGAACTAGCGAACAAGCAACAAGCAACAAACCAAAAAACACCATATGTATCTCCAACAATTACCAAACTACAACCAAATCACAGAAGGAACCAGAAACATCGATGACCATGCAAGTAGAAATAAGAAAACATTCTTACCTGCAAACTGCAAACACTAAACAACAAAGAAGGAATAGAAAATGAAATTATGGCATGGAAACTTACTCTGAAATGATGAATGACAGAAGCACAGGTCAAATTGTGAACCAAACAACAACAAGCAACAACTGATGAACCAACAAAGAAGAAGCACAACATTATATTTAATTGATTCATATTATTTCAAACAAATACATCACAACTAATATTTCAAACAAATACATCACAAATAATACTTGTAACGATGAATTGTATTTTTTGATTTTCATCAAACCTAAATTGTCATATAAGTAAATATGTGAAATTTTTGATATTTGTGCAAATCTTTCCCAAAATTCTAACTATGTGAATAATGTAAAATACTTCATTTTAATACTTAGGTTTTTTTTTGTGCATTGAATATTTTAGTTATCAAGTTCAATTGTATTGTATTTGACAAACAATAATACATTGAAAACTTTTCATTTGTAAAATTGATTGAACATGGTAGTGGATTTTGATTTTAATCTTGATAAAGAATTAAACATTAAATATTGTAACAACCCCTTCGTTACAGCTAAGAAAAAGTGAAGCACAAATGGATTTTTTTTTTAAAGCATTAGGAAATGGCATCAACACATAATTCAACAATGCATAAACAACGACATCATAATTAAAGGAATTACAATCGTCTCATCGTCATAATCAATAACGTCGCAACCAACGCATCAACATATTTAGCAATGATATATAATTAACACATCATCATAATCGAATAACGACACAAAATCGAAGGCATCATGAATGGTGATGCAAGATCAACTCATCATGATCAACATGAATCAATTGTCAGATAACACAAGGATGACATGAGATAACATAAGGATCATAAAGATAACATAAGAATGACATAAATATACTACCCACCCAACCTACCCTGCAAGGTTAGGACCTCCAGGACACATAAGCAATGCTCAAACCCATGATCCAATTGATTTTGATCATTTAAGGTCTCAGGGATGGCGACTATTCTAAGGAACAAGGAGGTGTCTACATCCCATCAACACAATCAAGTCCGACCAACTAGCTAAATCAACAACATCTACAATAATCAATTGCATCAATTGCATCAATCCTAATTCATAATTAAACCTGGAGCACGAGTAATAATTCAAATAACTCATCATATATCACATTAAATCCAAGGCGCAAGAGAAATTATCATTTATAGTCATGGCGCAAAATCCCAATCACATAAAGGCAATCTTTCGTCACATCGATGAAGGTCCAAGAGAAATTATCAATTTTATTCATTGCGCGAGGAAATATAATGTCTACATCAATCATTCATTAAATTATATTTTTAATGCACACATGAAGTCTATTATCTAGAACAACCATTCCTTACATTACATTTCCATTTGCACAAGAAGTCTAATGTCTACTTAACTAGTCATACATCAATGTTAAATTTATGGCGCAAGTAATCTAATAACTTAATCATTCATCAATCATTAAATATTCACTACGCAAGAGTAAACTATCGATTTATTCATGGCGCCAAGGAATCGAAGTTATGTTAAGATGATGCAAGAGAAAATATATGCTCAATCAATTATACAACCACATTGATTTAAAGAGAAAGTGAACTCAAATTTATTTTATAAGGCGCAAGAGAAAGTTAATTCTAAACCATCACAATAAATAATTTATAAGCCACAATTGAATTGCACATGACAATGACACAATTCCCAACCTATAGGGAAATCTTCCTTCATTAGTACTAGTTTTCTCATTACTCTGCCAATGAAGTAACCCTACCCAATCACATTTGACTCAATTCTAGGGAATGGACTATACGTAATCAAATTAAATAACTCACCAACTAAATACCAAGTTCCAACTTTAGTTAGTATGATCCATAACTAGATTTTGCGCCCATCCATCTTATAATTATAATAAATATTAAAATAGAGATGGGTTCTTTTGAAATTTTAAATGTCCTCACTGTTATGTAATAAACGAGAATATAAAATATCCCTTGGAGGAAGCTAGTAACTTTATATCCAACAAGTTGGAACATCTAAAAGTTATGGTAATGAATTACCAGAGAACTGGAAAATAAGAAGGGGTGGAAGCAATTTCAAAACCCAAAACTCCAACGTGTAGAGCACATATAACTATAGAGTCAAAGACAATTCTAAATTGTCATGTCCATAAATATTATTATGATTTTATTTTTAAAAAAATATAAAACAATTCTAAATTTACCCTACCTTCAGTAAGATATTAAATGAATGTTTTCATCATCAATTTAATCTATAAATAAACATTTCTACTAATTAAACGTAACCCCTCAACTCGTTGGAATAAACTTTAAAAATAATACACATCATTATAATAGCTAAAGAAGGTTCGGACACAAGGGTGAATTCGTAACTGTGTGCAAGCTTTTTGTTTGTTTGTAAATCTGTTGGGAAAGTGATGAGGCATCGAGATATTAAGAATCTGCAAAGGTTACATGCATACATAGACTCTTGAATGGGAAAAACGTCGAGCCATTTAAGAGGAAGTCCCCAGATGAATCTCACATGCTGGGCGGAAATTTTGGGGGCAGAAGAAGAGATTCAACTCCTTTGCAGGGAGAAAGGGAGAAATACTGAGAATATGCAAGGAAGGAACACATACAACTGTATCCAACTTAGAAAGATACGAGGGAGGAGCAGGGCGATTTAAAAATGTAGTGAGCAAAAAAATTCACCTTCGAAAGCATATTGTGGCAGAGAATTCACCAGTGAGCATTCTGAGTGAAGGCACCAAACTCAGAGAGAAAAAATATCCTTTGAGAAGCAAATCGTGGCCAAGAATTCATCGGGGTGAATTCTGAGTGAAGGCACCAAAAGCAGAGAGAAAAATTCACCTTTCATAAGCAATTTGTGGCAGATAATTCACTGGGGTGCATTCTGAGTGAAGGAAACAAATGTTGAGAGAAACATTCTCCTTTCAGAAGCAAATTGTGGCAGAGAATTCACCAAGGTACATTCTGAGCATAATCATAGAAGCAGAGAGTTGAGGAAGTTGGGGTGGTAAAAAAAAACATTGAGGTTTAGAACACTGAGTTTTGAACAACACAAGGAATCACAGAGGTTAAGATCAATGCAGTGTGAGTGTCCCAACACAGAGGTAGGGATCAAGCTTACCAGGTGAAATCTCCCAACACATAGAAGAAAAACGAGGTTTAAAACTTTGTTGTGTGCAACCCAACCGAAATAAAAATCTAAGGGACAATTTCGCTAAGAAATAAAAGTAAAATCATTGAGTTAACAAGTAAAACAATTCGTGATGTTCAATCAAATCCAGCATTCGACAATGATCCCCGTGAGGATTTGCTGATAGTTGAATAAACAACTTCGTGGTGGTGAGTTCTAGGCCATCAATTGTAAGGTAAAGTGCAAATCGCAGGGTAGTTCCAAGAAGTTAAATGCAAAGTAAATCAAAGGTAAATAGATGCCATAGGCTTGTAAGGTGGGGAAAAAAATATACACCAATGCGCAAGGGTTTCTACGAAAATGCAGGGTAAAAACACCAGGGGCATGGCTAAGTTTTTTTTTTCTAGAATAAGTAGAGGTTTCAATCAATGCATAGGGAAAATCAAAATCACGGAGATTACCCCAAAATATAAATACAATAAACACTCAATATATTGCAACTCAATGAAAATAAAATAAAAAATTAATACATCGAAATTGAAATGAAAATATAGTGACCAACGAAGAGAAGTCGAAGAGGTTCTCCTACGCTTGCCCTCCATCCAGCTCTCTGCTTGCTAACCATGAAGACTTCACTTGTATCTCCCAGCCAATGCTAGGGGTACTCTTCTTCCCCCTCATCCCCCCGAGGCACAAAGGGACCACACACAACCAAAACCATAATACTCTAGCTTCCAGCTCGCCTCACAAGGTAGAGCTACCACTCTCTCTCCCAAGATGGGTATCCCAACTCTCACAAATAAAGTCAGTCAAGAAATTCTGGCAGCATAACTTTACTCATAACAGTCACGATCCATTCCTCATCTCCGTCATTTCTTTTATAGAATTTTTCTTAGTGACCACATGTCATTTTCACATTTAATTTGTTTTTTTTTAATTAATTAGGAATTACTCCCCCCATACACTTCTGACCCGTTCCCTTAGTTTCTCTACTAAATTCACCATTTAATTTAATTAAATGTCAATTTCCCTCACCCATCCTAAAAGCACTCATAAAATCACTCCTAGATGTCCATGTATTCCCTCTATTTCCTTTTTAATGACTGACGCCTTTCTAAAACTTAGTTGTGTTTAATTTAGGAAAGTTTTTTAGTTAGACTAGACTAGATTCCTTTCTATGCTTCCACCTTCCTTTGTACATTTATTTCCTTTTGTATCTTAGTTCCAAATTGGTATTATTTTGCACACATTTATATAATTAAATCTTTAGATATAAATTTTTACTCTTTCAATTCCTAACTTGATTTTTCTTCATTCCCCACCATTTATTGAATTTATAATTTAATTTTTAGTCTTCTTATCCTCTTTAGACTTAGGCTCAATTTTTTTTAAACTAGGCTTAAAAATTTTAAGGGGATTTTATAATTAATAAAAATTACTTAGTTAATAATTATCTTAGGTCCGACAATGTCAAAAAAAAAATTGTTTTCAGGCACCTAGGTTCATTGACTCACCTTTATTAAAATTGCAATGTGCTCTTCAAGAAGCACTCCATGCTCCAAGGGTGCCACTCACCTTTATTCAAGTTTTATTTATGTGACGTGCCTTCAAGATGCACTATGTGCTCCAAGGATGCCACTTTCCATTGATTGGTTTTGGTAGTTGTCCAACCCTTGGAGTCAATACTCCATCAGGTGACCTTGTGAGAGAGTAAGGGCCTCTAAGAAATAAGGACCCTACCTTATTGCACACCCCTTAGAATCTTCATGAGCGACTGTCTCAGTCTTTCCTCACGACATCATGGATCTCTTGAACTAGGTAATCATTAATATACAATTTAAGTCATGACGAGAGTGCTAGTAGGATGTGGCAGGGCTGCTGCCACACCTCTCCCTTAATATTTGATTGTTGTGCATGTCCCCTTTACTCCTTATGTGAGTCTGATTAGCAAGAAATCGTTAGCCTGCATCCATAAACGAAACATTGTCAACGATCCATAAACAACATCATAATATACCTAATCATATCTCACACATGCATAAATATAAATACCCAAACCATATACAGTCCACTCCCTGACTCGATCCAGAGTCCAAGAAAGTCTATTGATGCCATCAACATCCTCAATTTGTCAATTGTCCTGCACACTTAGGATAAAACCATCAAAAACACTTGTTTATACTTAGATATCAAACAACATAACATCATAATCCGACAACATCATCATCGGAATCCCTAAGCGAAACATACAACCATATACAAAACCGGATCACTTGCACAAAAGTGTCCTCAAAGAATAAGTCAAATCATGTGTGTGCAAGAGCAGGATGTTACATACACCCCCTCTTGGTTTAAACTTTGTCCCAAAGTTTCACAGTATATGTGTAGTAAATAAAGTATCTGACAAGATGTAAATGTCTAACTATCAAACAAAAATTGAAACTGTTGAAGCATATCATATGCGTCCTCCCAGGTAGCCAAGTGTGGACTATAATTATCCCACTAGACCTTGACCTGATCGTTTGCTCAACATTGTAGCTGTCAAATGAGATGGTTCAGAATGTGGATTGGCTCCACCGGGAGAGAACCCTCCTCCGACACTGCAAGGAACTCATGTCAATATCATGTGTAGGATCACTAACATAATTTTGCAAAACAAATGAAAGATAAACATCATGCATACGCCTACAAGTATGAGGAAAGGCCTATAGATAGGCCATGGGTCCATTCCTTTTCACCACTTCAAAAGGCCCCACAAATCTAGGAGAGATTCTAACACCCTTTCTGAACTTCATCGAAATATGGTGCAGTTTCACACGCAAGAAAAATCGGTCGCCAACTTCATAATTGCGGTCAACGCGATGCACATCAGCATAATTTTTCTTCCCATCTTGCGCTTCTTTAATCCCTTGTCCCTTCGTTTGCATTTTTACTTCAAATTCTTGGATCATTTCTAGTCCCACCAAGACCCTACCTTGAAATCAATCCAAGATCAATGGGGTCTGACATAGTCGCCTGTAGTGAAATTCGCACAATGCCATCTTAACAGTACCTTGAGAGAGGTTGTGGTACGTTAACTCTAACAGTGTCAAGAACTTTTTCCAATTTTTTTGTTGGTCCAACACATACCTACACAAAATATCTTCCAAATTCGGTTTGCTCCATCTATCTTCCCTTCTGTCTCGGGGTGATATGTTGTACTAAATTTCAGTTTTGTTCCCAAGGCCTCTTGGGAACTAGTCCAAAATCATCTTGTAAACACATATCCTCTATTAGATATGATTCTTTTTGGCATGCCAGGTAGTCTCCCAATCTCTTTGACAAAATTCTAGCTATGTTTGGTTCCTGATACGTCGTACACATAGGAATGAAGTGTGAACTCTTCATCAGAGTGTCAACTACCATGAAAATTGAGTCATTCCTCCATGACATCATCTTAAATCCAATAGTAAGGCCCATCAAAATGGCCTCCCATTTTTATTATGGAATGACGTGTGGTTGTAGTAATCCAGTTGGAAGTCTATGTTGAGTCTTCACTCGCTAAAATTATAGACCCCTTGCCACGTAGCTAACTATGTCCTCCTTCGTTCCTTCCAGAATAATAAGGGCTTAAGGTCTGCCCTTATATTCGTGACTACTGGATGAGCTATGAACAATGCTTTATGGGCTTCGTTTAAGATTAAAATTCTCAACTCATTGTTAGGTGGTATGTAAATCTGGTTACTATACCTCATCTTCAAACCTAGGTACCAACATGATGTATCATCTGATATTTTCTGTAACCTCTTTATACCAATCATCATCACATTTTATAGTTAGAATATTTTATCGAAAATTCATCTACAGAGGTATCACCGAAAATATGCATGGTCTCCAACTCAATGCATCTTCCACTCTATTCATTGTTCCTTTTATGTAGGTAATCTCAAAATCATAGTCATTAATTAGTTATGATCAACGCCTTTGTCACACGTTCAAGTCACTTTGCCTAAAAATGTGTTGCAAACCATAGTGGTCTATTTTCAGTTCGAATTTATGTCCATTAGGTAGTGCCTCCACACTCTCAGGGAATACACAATGGCTAAAAACTCCAGATCATGCGTCGCGTAGTTCTCCTCATGATTTCTTAATTTCCTTGAGATGTAAGCGATTACTCGATTGTATTGCATCAAGACTCTGCCTAAGCCTTCCTTGGATGTGTATGTGCATACCAAGAAGTCCTTGTCCATGTCAGGGACTTTTAGCATCGACGTTGTCATCAACAACTCCTTGAGCCTTCAATATGATTCCACACATTTCTCAGTCAATACTACGTCTTGTTTTTCTTCTACAATTCTACGATCATATTTTCTATCTTCGAAAAACATTCGATGAACTATCCGTAATATCCTGCTAACCCAAAAGATGCATATTCTTGGTACATTTGTCAACGCATGCCATTACATAATAGCCTCTACCTTCATGGGACCCACAGTGATGCCTTCATCGGATATAACATGCCCTAAGTAATGAATCCTTGATTGATAAAAATATCATTTCGACAGATGCCTACATAATTTGTTTTCTCGTAAACACTATAGTACCAAGAGAAAATGTCTGTCATGATCCTGCCTCATCTGAGGATATATCAATGTGTCATCAATGAATACTTGAACAATATTGTCCAAGTATTTGCAGAACACCCCATTCATCAAACTCCTGAATACCTCAGGGCATTTGCCTGTCCCAATGGCAATGGTAACTTGTAGTGTCTGAAACTCATCTTGAATGTGGTCTTAGGAATATCTTTCTCTTTCATTCATAGCTGGTGATAACTTGATCTCCAGTCGATCCTTTGAAACACCATCACTCTCTTCCTTTGATCAAACAAATTGTCTATTCTTGGCAACAAATATTGGTTCTTGATCGTTTCCTTATTCAATTGACGGTAGTCAATGTAGAGTCTCCTCAAGCCATCCTTATTTCTTATTAAAATAACAAGCACACGCCAAGGTGACACACATGGTGTTGGCATGTCTACAAGAAGAGTTTTCTTGTCATTGATGGAAATAAGAGCAACGATGATGGAAAATAGAACAATGACAATGATGGAAAATAGGAAAGGTTAGGAGACATAAATATTTGAATACTTAGAAAATATTCTAAGTTGGAAGACATCGTAAGCACAGGAGGAGGAGAGATAGTGGTCTTCGGATCGAGAACTATGAAGAATCTAGAGCACTGGATCAGATTCCAGACAGAAGGAATGAGTGCACAGATGAGGAGAACATATCTCTGGTGCTAGATATGAGAACGTGGACCAACCGTTGTTGGATCCATAGGTAAGTGCACAAGCCTTAATTCCTTTAGAGTGCATAGGAGGAGTGGAAAATCGCAAAGTCCGAGTTCATGAAATTGATCTCGACCATTGGATCACAAAGAGATCTGGACCGCTGATCTGACACAAGCGCAAGTTCGGGAATCAAAATAAGTGAGGTGAACCATAATTAGACATCATGAAGCACGTAGTCATGAAGCATGAAGAGGATATCTTGATCATTGGATCACAGAGAGATCTGGACCGTTGATCTGGCAAGCATAGATTTGGGGTTCGGGTTCTGGAAGAAAGGGGAGAGTTGATTTCCAAAGTCCCCAAATGCAAAGTCTCAAAGTCCCGATTTGTGAAGGGAAGACTGAGGGTCATGGACCGTTGATCTAGCTCGATGAAGTTTTAAGTTCAGGAGTTCGAACATTAGAGAAAGTAGGAGAGCTAAAACATGAGTTCACGAAATGCGAAGTCCTGAAGAGCTTGGCCCCAAGTCACAGCCGAGGTCACGTGGAGAGGAACTTAATGCCTCTACGGATTTAATTAAACGGTGATGATTAAATCAACAATCTAATCGAAGTATTGTTGTTTCACTTCATGATTTAAGCCTCTATGCATATAATCCAATGACGTAGATTAAATAGACAATCTTATCGAAGGGTTATTGTTTCACTTTGTGATTTCTTGACCAGTTACAATTCAATTATGCTAACTGAATCATTGTTCTTGGCATTGGAGATTCATAGTGTAATGGATTAGATGAATGATTGTTCTTAGGTGTTGGAGATTCGTAGTGTAACGAATGAGGAGAGAAAGCATAAAAGAAAAAGGTAGTGACTAAGTGAGGTGGGTTGTTTTCTCTACAAAATGAGTTGAACCATATGTAATGAAAATTATAGTATGAACAAAGTGAGAACAAACTCAAAGATGAAGAACAAAAGAGGGAAAGAGTAGAAATGGTGAAAAGATAAGAATGTACAAGAACCTAAAAGGATGCAAAGAATAGAGAAAGAGAAGATGGAAAGAGACTGCAAGTGGAGCCAAGCATGAACAGACATAAGAATAGAAGAATTGAAGAACAAAGAAGAAATGGTAAGCATTGACATATCTGTATTGTTGTAAGTTATCATTCAAGCAAATATTTATAATCAGGGTGGTAGGGTGGTGCTAGGGAGGACTGTTGTCCTTAGAGTTTCAAGTGGGTGCTTGAACATAGGGAGTTGTTTCTTCCATATGGTTGTAGCTAGAAAAACTAGGGTGGTAGGGTGGTGCAAGGGAGAAACATTGTTCTTTGTTATATGGGTTGGTGCATGTGTGACTGGAAGTTGGTGCTTCCATCCAGTTGGTGTTGGAACACTCAGGGATTTGGTGCTTCCTTTTAGTGGGTGCTAGAGAAACCAGAGAGTTGGTGCTCTCAGCAAGTTGCATCTTGTTAAAGAAGAGGTTGTAGCCTCATTTCGAGTTGGTGCTCAAAGAAAGATGATGTACAGAACTTAAAAGACTTCCTATCATTCTAAGAAGAAGAGGTTTTCTCCCTTTATGGGTTTCCTCATGAATACTTGTCTCTGTGTATATCATATGTGTGATTGATGTTTGTTATTTCTATTGTTCATGTCTTGCATAGTCTTGGTGATCACTTGGAGAAGATTAATAATATTTTAATAGGCATATTATTGTTTAAGCACAGAGACAACTGATTCACCCCCCCTCTCAATTGTCTTAGTAATTTCAACAATTGGTAGCAGAGTGGGTTCCTTTTATTTAAAGGTAGATCTATAAGATTAAACATGACAAGTTATGAATGGGCTTCAACCAATACGCCTCCACTATTTGATGGAACAAATTTTTCTTTCTGGAAAGTTAGAATGAGAACATACATTATGGCCTTAGGTGTTGATGTTTGGGATGTAGTAGAGACTGGATATACAAAACCTGTTGTGCTAGATTCCAAAGATGATAAGATAGAATTTAGATTCCATGCAAAGGTGATGAATTCTATCTTGAGTGAACTTGATGAACCTGAGTTTGTAAAGGTGATGCATCTTGAATCTACCAAAGAGATGTGGGATAAAATTATTAGCAGTTATGAAGGAAATGAGAAAGTGAAAGGTGACAAACTTCAGACATATAGATTGAAATTTGAACAACTAAAGATGAATGAGGATGAAACAATTAGTAAAATTTTTTAACAGTTGAGAAGCTTGTGAATGCCATCAAGGGTCTTGGTGAGAAGATTGAAGATGCACTTTTAGTTCAAAAGATTTTAAGATCTCTGCCTGATAGATTTAATCCAAAAGTTTTTGCAATAGAAGAATTGAATGATCTTAAAATTCTTCCTATTGATCAACTCCTAGGAACTTTGACTTCTTATGAAATGAGGATTAGTAAAGATAAATCCATCACTAGAGAAGCATCTTTTAAAGTAGACATGAACATTGATTCATAATTAGATGATATTGAAGAAAAATTTGTGAGAAGGTTAAAGAAAGGATCGTGAAAATACCAAGGAAAGCTTCCATTTAAATGGTTTAACCGTGGAAAGATAGGTCACTTTGAATCTAAGTGTCCACACAAGAAGAAGGAATATAACTCTGAAGGTGAAGAGAAGTACAAATCTAAGAGATTTGGTAAGAGGAAAAGTTTATGTGTAAACAATGATGACTCTTCAAGAAACACAAATAATGACTCTTCTTGTGAAGATAAGGTTAATGACTTTATGCTTATGGCCAAAGAGGATTATGATAATAAAATCACAGGAAGTCATGTCAATGATGAAGAGTCCTTGGTTGATATGGAAGGTCAACTAATCAGTTCTTTAGAAGAGACTGACAGACTCAGACTTAAGAAGAGAAAACAAAAAAGGTTGTTGATGCAGTTTGAAAAGAATGGTAAAAAACCCAATGAAGACTTTTCCCTACTAAAAGTGGAGTTAGAAGAGGCAAAGAAAATAGAGTACATTGTCAAACAACATTTATCAGAGAAGAAATCAAGATGTGAATCCTTGGAAGAAGAGGTAGTAAAAACTAGAAAAGAGATGGAGAAGTTTAAGGCATTGCATCACCAAAATCTGTCAAGTATTAAATGCTCAAAAGGATTAGCCACCATTCTGAATCAACAAAGGAATCCAAAGTTGAAAAATGGTTTGGGTTATGAAGAAGGATAGTAGTAATCAAGAAAGAAACAAAGAATCCATCAAGTTCGTCAAATCTACAATCATTGACAACCACAAATCTGTAGAAACAAAGGGAGATAATCAACCGCGAAGGAGAAGTGAAGGAAAATGTACCAGAACTAAATATGTAGAACAAATAAATAGTACACTTTATGCTCAAGGAAATCGTTAGCATGGAATAAATTGACCTGCTCAAAGGAGATAGCCATTTTCCAGGTACAAAGAAGTTTTCTATGGATATTGTTTTTTCTGCTCTAATTTTGGTCACAAAGCTGTAAATTGTTCTTTAATATTTAGATATGAGCAATCAAGATACTCAAGGAATAAATATCTGCCACAACAAAGATTGAGATAGCCAATTAAAAAATAACCACAGACTGCCAATCATGTGATGGCTAGGAAAAAGACACAGGTTAAGCATAAAAATCGTTATGATCCTTTATCCAATGAACCAAAATGTTACACTTTCCATAATTATGGACATAAAGTTGCAGACTATCGCTTAAATAACTATAAGCCATATTTAAATCCCTCTATTGAAAATGTCAATGTTTGGAAGAAGAAAGAAGATTACAAGTGTGGATTAGTGTTGTCAGACCAAAGACAAAAGAACCCCTGGTATATTGAGAGTGGATGTTCCAAACATATGAT
>ML786697.1:716487-756473 GCA_009831015.1 Picea engelmannii | reverse complement strand
AACTATAAGCCATATTTAAATCCCTCTATTGAAAATGTCAATGTTTGGAAGAAGAAAGAAGATTACAAGTGTGGATTAGTGTTGTCAGACCAAAGACAAAAGAACCCCTGGTATATTGAGAGTGGATGTTCCAAACATATGATGGGAGACAAAAGTAATTTTTTGTCTCTAAGTGAAAGAAAATTAGGGAATGCAACTTTTGGAAATGATGCACCAGGAAAAATGAAAGGTAAAGGAATGATAAGTCTAAGTAATGGCAAAGGGAGAGCTCAAGATGTGTTGTTGGTATATGGTCTGAAACATAATCTTCTTAGTGTCAATCAAGTTTGTGACAGAGTATGTGAAGTTGTTTTCATTTCTAAATGTTGTAAAATACAATCTGTGAACTCGGGACAATTGATTGCAAAAGGCATAAGGACAAAAAACAATGTCTATGTTTTGAAAGAATATAAATAAGAATGTCACTTAAGTAAGTATGATGAAAGTTGGTTATGGAATAGGATACTTGGACACCTAAATTTTGATCATCTAATCAAACTAAGAAATAGTGGGGCAGTAAAAGATCTTCCAAAGATATCAAATCCATATGATTATGTATGCAAACCTTGTCAAATAGGAAATCTTACTCGAACACAGTTTAAATCTAAGAACTTTACTTCAACAAAAAAACCTCTTCAATTAGTACATATGGATTTATGTGGACCATCAAGGAAGGAAGGTACAAGAAAAGAAAACTATTTCATGTTGATTATTGATGATTATTCTAGACTAACATGGGTTGCATTTCTGAAGGAAAAATATGACGCATTTGAAAAATTCAAAGTGTTTAAGGCTCTAACTGAGAATCAAACAGGAAAAATATTGAAGGCAGTGAGGTCTGATAGAGGAGGAGAGTTTAGTTCAGTGGAATTCAAATATTTTTGTGATAAACATGGGATCAAAAGAGAATATATTATTCCAAGGACTCCACAACATAATGGATTAGATGAGAGGCAGAATAGATCATTTCAGTAGATGGCAAGATCAATGATGAATGAAAGGAATATTGCTCAGACATATTGGGTAGAAGAAATTCATACAATTGTACATATTCTTAACAATGCTCATCTCAGGCCACAAAGTGACAAGACTCCTTATGAACTATGGTTCGAAAGACCTGCTTCAATCAAGCATTTTAAAGTCTTTGGGAGTAAGTGTTATATCAAGAATAATGACAAAAATCTTGGAAAATATGATCACAGTGTTGATGAAGGTACCTTCTTAGGGTATGCTACAAACAATAAAGGATACAAATGCTATAATAATAGGATGCATAAAATGGTTGATTGTATTGACATAAAAGTTGATGAAGAAATCCCACTACAAAATGTAAGAAGTATTGAACCAACCACAGAGGATACAGTTGAATTTGAAGATGAACAGGTCCAAAAATCAGAAAGAGAAGACTCTGAGTCAGATGAAGATACAAATATTCAAGCAGACTCAAACCAACATAAATAATCAAAACCACCTCTCATAATTGTTAAAAAGAATCATCCTGATAAATAGATAATTGATGACATGAATAAAGGAGTTCAGAAAAAAAGGCAATTGATTAAAGAATCAAAACAATCTCATATTGATTTCCTATCTATGATTGAACCTAAATTTTTGTATGAAGCCAACAAGCATCACGATTGGATTAGAGCTATGAATGAAGACCTTGATCAGATTGAGAAGAACAACATTTGGGATATTGTTCCTAGACCTGAAGATAAGAATGTAATAGGCTCCAAATGGGTGTTCAAGAATAAAATTAATGAAAAAGGAAAAATTGTTAGGAATAAATCTAGATTGGTCTGTAAAGGGTATGCACAAGTTGAAGGACAAGATTTCGATGAAACCTTTGCACCAGTGGAAATATTGGAAGCCATAAGAATATTTCTTGCCTATGCATGTCATAAGAACTTTAAAGTATATTAGATGGATATTAAGTCAACATTTCTTAATGGATATCTAGAGGAAGAAGTATATATGGAGAAACATGAAGGAATTTCATTGACAGATAATCCTGACTATGTCTACAGGCTGAAAAAGGATTTATATGGACTGAAACAGGCACCAGGAGCCTGGTATTTTAGACTGGACAAATTTTTACAAGACAAAGGGTTCAAGAAAAGGTACTATTGATAGTAATCTATACATTAAGTCTGAAGGTGATGATTTATTAGTTGTTTTGGTTTATGTAGATGAAATTATTTTTGGATGTACTAATGAAACTTTTGTTTAGTGGTTTGCTAATTCTATGCAAACTGAGTTTGAGATGTCCATGATAGGAGAACTGTCATATTTTCTTGGTTTACAAATCAATCAGAGTCCTACAGGGTTATTTATCTCTCAAGAAAAATACTTTGAAAGAGATGTTGAAGAAGTTTCAGATAGAAGATTCCTCTCCTGTCAGTACACCTATGGTGATCGGTTGTAAGCTCAGTAAATATGATATTTCATCTGATGTTGATCAAAGAACATTTCGATCAATGATAGGCAGTATTATGTACAACACAACATCTCGTCCTGATATAATGCAAGTTGTTGGAATGGTAGGTCGTTATCAGTCTGCTCCTAAATAAATTCATTTTGAGGTTGTCAAGAGGATATTCAAATATTTGAAGGGCACAATGACTTATGGTCCGTGGTATCCTAGAAATCATAATTTTTAATTAACTACGTATTCAGATGATGATTGGGAAAATTGTTTGGATGAGAGAAAGAGCACCAGTGGAGGTGCATTCTTCTTAGGTGATTTGTTAGTAGTATGGCTTAGTAATAAGTAGGGATCTATTTCTTTATCTACTACATAGGTAGAGTACATTGTTGTTGCTACTTGTTGCACTCAGATATTATGGATGATACAAACTCTTGTAGATTTGAAGGTAACTTATATTGATCCAATTCCACTTCACTGTGATAACACCAGTGCCATTAATGTCTCGAAGAATCCTATTCTTCATTCAAATACTAATCATATACCAATAAAATACCATTTTCTTAAAGAGCAGGTTACAAACAGAGTGGTTTAGCTGAATTATATTCCTTCCACAGCCAGATAGCTGATATATTTACTAAACCCTTACCCAAGACACCTTTTGAATATCTCCTTCAGAAGTTGGGTGTCATTCCTTCTTTCACCTAAGAGAGTCCATCCCGTCAGGGGCAGTATGTGTTGGTTGAATTTTTGATACCTCTGAAAAGTACTATAACAGCTCAGGGGGAGCATGTTTTCTTTGACATTGATGTCAAAGGGGGAGAAAATGTGTGTTTTGGATGCTACAATTGTAGGTATAAGTATAATAGTGCACTCTTTCAGGGTTGCCATCAATGCCAAAGGGGGATATTGTTGGCATGTTTACAGGAAGAGTGTTCTTGTCATTGATGGAAAGAACAACAACAATGATGGAAAATAGAACAACAACGATGATGGCAAACAATAAAGGTTTGGAGACATAAATCTTTGAATACTTAGAAAATATTCTAAGTTGTAAGAGATCGTAATCTCAAGAGGAAGAGAGACAATGACCATTGGATCTGTTAGCACTTGGTAAATTTCCTAGAGGTTGAAAAAGAAGAAATCTACAAAGGTAACCTTAACCAACCCCTTTTAAAGATGGAATCTAGCCCTTCCAGCTTCAGAGAGGGATCTCTCTATATGATTTAGATTTGTTTTAAATTTCAAATATTAGGCTAGGTAAAGAAACTGTTGGTCTTGTTGTAAAAGAGACTTTTTTTAAAAAATTGGTTGAGACAGTCTACACATCCATTGGGCTATGGGGTCTATGTTTAATTAGATATGAGAAACAACCAGAAACGCCAAAGAATATCTTCACAGGGCGAGATAATACACTCACTGGATCTTTAGCAATTAAAATGATGGACAGAAGAAAAGATAAGGAAATAACTTCAACTAACAAGCAGTTAAGAATTTCTTAATTGAATATATTAGAAGATAAACATTTAAATCTTTAGAATCGGAAACAGGGTATCAAAGATAAATCCTGCAACATAACGTTATTCATAAAGATTAGTTTTAGAAAACAAAATGATTATAGAGAAAGAAAAACATTCAACTTAGAAGATCAAACATCACCAGTGAACATACGCAAGAATCCTGTAAAATGCCTCTTCTTTATTAATGGCAGATCTCTTCAAAAATAGTACAGTTTGATAGAAATAGGGCGTGCCAATCAACAACCCACAATACTTTGGAAATGAAGTATTTATAATTCAAAATACAAACGTTCCTGTCATAACTGATCAGGACATGCTCATACTATTTTTAGTCTAACTACTTAAATAATAAAAATTGATTGATGACTCGATACAACTGTATGCAGAACTTTTGGGGTAGGCCGTTGGCGAGGTGCCTTCGCAACCTCTTCTGACTGGACAGGTGACTGTATTTTGACAGCTCATCTGCTAATATAGTAGATCACACAGTTCTTCCCATCTGATATGACCTAGCACTGTGACTTTAAGCAATCTCCGATACACTTCATCCATGTCTGTATATTTAGAAAATGTAGGCTTGATGATGAATATGTGTTTAATCTCGTGTTGGATACTAATATCCAACTGCAGGGCATCCATGAATGCTTTGCCTGTGATGCTTCCCTGTATCCCTGCAAACTTGGAACTATCCTTAGACACTTCAATCATCCTTTTCTTGTAATCAGGGAGTGTCATTAATTTATCATTAATGACCTTCAGGCCAGGTAGGCCCTTCTTTTGGAGAACATCTATCTTATTGAAAAACTTCTGTACTCCTTGATCCATGACTTGAATCTTCTCCTCAAGCTGAAGCATGAGACCTCTTTTGGTTAGAACCCTTTTTACCTCCAGTATAGTTTCCGTCCTGTCCTCGATCTTTAGTTCCTCAAGTTCCTCTATAGTCTTGGAATTCAGGAACCTAATGATTCCATTTGCTTGTGCTGGCATGTCTCCCAGCTCTATTCTGATTTTCTCAACAACTTGTTTTCTCCTCTCGAGCAACTCATTTTGTTCAAACATGATTTGAACCATTGGCCAGATTTCATTTATGGACTTGGAAATATCTGTCCACACAATCTCTTTGACCTCAGCCAAAGTCTTCCTTGCTATTGTCTGTTTTTGGAGCTGTTGTAACTCCTTCCTGATTTGCTCATTCACCTGTTTTTCTTTGGATAGGCTTGTCTGGAAAGAAGTCTTTAGCTCCTGGAGGTTCTCCACCTCTTTCTTAAGCCTGTTGATTTCTGATTCTTGCAGATTCATCCTCTCCATGGACTTGGCTAGGTCTGTTGTTCCTTCTGGTAGTGGCACTGATGTTGCAGATGGAATGGTTGTCACTGTTGTTGTGCTCAATCCTGCAATTGGGATAGCACTCAATGGAATGCTTTCCATTGGCTTCATCTGCTCTTTGTCCTTTAAGATTCACTCCATCTCAGACTCCATTTCTTTTAGTTGAGCATTCTACTCCATGAGTAACTTCAGCATCTCATCCTTTTCCCCTTCCTTTTCTGCTATCTCCTTTGCCAGTGGGTCCTCTGTTGGAGGGAGATTTAGATGTTTTCTTAAGGATGCGATATCAACATTTTTCTTTTTAATCATCTCTTCGGCAGCCTTGACGTTCGCAGGGTCATAACCGATCTTGACGACCAGCTCCTCCAACGTCTTAATTCTGTTGTCTTTCGCGAAAGATGATATTTTCTCCAGCTTAAGTTGGGTCTGGGCATTGTTCAAAGCTACCCGAAATTTTGATGCAGAAGCTGAAGCATGGGCCAATGTGTGGAAAACCATCTCCCCAGTTTGCTTGTGCAGATCCATCTGATCTGTTGGATGCACATGCTTAGCTTGGAACTCAAAGGTGGCCCTTTTGTAGTCTGATATCACTTTGGGATCCGGTACTTGCGCTTGGAGGTAAGACATATGCATCCTACCCTTTTCTGTGTCAAATGCCGAAAGAAGCCTATGCTGGGATGTGGATGACTGCTTCTGAAACTGGGCATAAGTGCTTCTAGTGAGTGTCTGGTTTTTCTTCTTGATTAAGTCATATTTTTCGAAAATTCCCAACTTGGGACTAGTTTTACTCGGCGGAGTATCTATGGGAGAATCTGTGGATTTTATTGCTGTTGTTATTGCCTTATGTTGACTCGAGCCAAAAGGTAGAGTGACTAGCTTGACCATTGCGGTAGTTACTGTGGTAGTAGAAACTTCCTGTTCTACTGTCGCGCGAGGCGTTGAAACTGTCTTTGGCTTTTTGGACTGTATTTGGAATTCCTCTGATGACACCTCTGTCACAGGAGGAGACGACTCCTGTCGGGGCCTCTTCTCCTTGGGGACCTGAGGTGTGGTATTGGGTAACACACTCATTGAGGGCATTTGCTATTCCACATCATTTGTTGTTTCACGTCCATCAAAGTGTCAGGTACCCATACAGTCTGATTTGCAAATTTCTCGACCTCTGGCTTAGACTCATGGGCATAAGGGACATTCTTGTTTTTCATCCTCATCTCAGAAATGATCCCACATGGATCATAGTGCCAGGTGAAACTCATAGATAATTTCATCTCCTTCAACATTCTATCTGCTTCTTCCCCTGCGCCTCAGCTATTGCAGATGAAAGAACCAATCTACCCCTTGATTCTCAATTGTTCTTTTTTCTTCAGGGAAACAAAATGAATGTCATCTAAATTCATTATCTTCCTAATATATTCTAATTCAAAAATCCTTACCGACAAATATTGAGGGAGTTTGTAAGGTGCCAATTCGCACCCGAAAACTCTGATTTCAGTGTGGTTCTAGTATAAATACCAGTCTCCTGTCTTTGCGTTGTTCGAGAGATGCATAATTCTCTGGACTTCATCATTAATTCGTGGCTCAGGCCTGCCACTCAACATACTTACCACAGGGTGGTAAAATTTATCAATGAACGCTTTGAAGTCATATTCAACAGAGTTATGTTTCAGAAGATAAGTCCATGCTGTGACTGGCTGGGGCCTCCCGTCGGCGTCCATATTCTGCATGGAGAAACTGAACCTGTCGACTTGAAAGTAGATGAACATGTAAGACAAAATGGAGGAATATCTGAACATGCCCTCTGTGGTGAAATTCACAAATTGTTCATGAATATTATTGGCTAAGAAGGTGTTGTAGTCGAACTGCGTGGTAGGCTATTCATCATTTGAGAAAATGGACAGAAAAACCAGGATGGGCTCATCTACCCATTGATCAGAATAGTAACCAAGAAAGGCACACAGGGAAGAAATGATTTGATTTCCTTTGGTGGAGAACATGGAAGAAGGGTAAGGGGGATTGGTGGAAGGGAGTGGAGTGGAAGTGGGGAGGAAAAGCTCAAATATCTGAGCTCTCTGAGGGAAAGTCATTTTTTGATATAACTCAGTGAGGATTTCTAAATTGAATGGTGATGTCGATTCAACACGGGGTATTTGCATCATCTGGCTAATATCTTCGGGGGTGATGAAAAAGAGGACGTCTCCAGACGAGGAAACAATGGCTTTCTGGTCGGGGACATAATAGGCTTGGAATTTGAGGGTGGATTATGGGAAATGATGAATCTGGGGAAAGAGATACAAGGGAAAATTGGACTCCCAGAGTCCAATTTCGTCTCTCTGGTCCAGGAACACCTCCCGGAGCCATGACTGCAAATTGGAAAAGTCAAAACTGCAGATAGTATCCACTATCAATCGATCTTTATCGACCAAGGGAATTTTATCCAGGTCAACAGGAGGAGGAAGAAAAGGATTTTCTTCTTCTTCCGATTGTCTTGGCTTTGACACCATTTCAGCAATTGTACCTGCAAACAGACAATACGTTAGTGGGGTCGACTAACTGCGGGTGAAGGCGATGCTGAGGCAATGGAGGAATAAGAGGTTTCTGGTGCGATGGATGAATAACGAATGAAAAGGGAAACGGTAGTTTTATTCAAAAATGGGTCGGTTTGGTACGAGAGATAGGTCAGCAGGATAACGGGTATGTTATCTTGTAATAAATGGACAACGGGCCACTAGGGATGAGGTGGAAGATGACGGTGGCCAAAGAATATGGATAAGTGATGTGGATGCAGGTGATTGGAGGTAAAAGTCACCGAAGGGGGCTGGTCATGAATGGAAAAGGTAAAGGCCTGACAGCAGGGACTGACAACAGTTATGGGATTGGACTCAACTCTCGGAACAAGTGGGACAAGTGGACTTAGTGGAGGATGACGTCCATGAGTGACGAGCTTCCAGAGAGCATGTGAGGGATGGGACTTGAGAACCAATAGACCGACGCCATGAATGACCAGGGGCCCGTCAAAAGGAAATATCTATTCCAGACCCCCCCCCCCTTGGTTAAAGGCAGGACACCAGGGGGGGTTCGAAATTCATTTTGATCCATTGATCTGTGTGCTAGTTTCCTAGCCGTAGATCTTAGAGCGCTCTTTAATACCCATTATGGACCCCCCCNTAGATTTGAGCGCTCTGTTCTGGGTCGTCTAGATGTGCGCCCAAGTTATAACCAATTCCGGACCCCCCCCCTCCGTTAAAGGCAGAACGGGCGGGGGGGTCCGGAATCCAATGTGGGCCAATGATCTAAGCGCTCCTCGCTGAGCCGTCCACATGAGCATCCATGTTATTATCGATTCCAGACCCCCCCCCCAGTTAAAATTCGAATGGTCAGGGGGTTCCGGAATGCACTGTGAGCCATAGATCTTAGCATCATGATCGGGACCATTGATAAGTGCAAGAAACATAGATCAGGGAGCAGAAACATAAGTACTTTGGGGAAAAACTTAGGATATAAAGCATTTTATGGATTTTTCCCAAATTTTCACATAAACCACACCAAGGAGACTCCATCTAAGCTATTCTAAGGCCATGGGGACACGGGGTAGCAATTTCATCGACCTGGTTTCATGGGCGGTCAAGCAAAACAAGCAACTAACCTACATGCTAACCTATCTTCTAGGACTATTAACCCAGATTAAACTGTTGGGTTAATAAATTACTCTACCTAAAGGCTATCTGACCAGGATTAGACAGTCTGGTCAGATTTATTCACTAAGCTAACTAAGGGCTATCTGACCAGGATTAGACAGTCTGGTTAGATTTATTCACTAACCTATCAACATTGAAAATTTAAAAGAACTTGGTCATGCTTGAAAGGTATACCAAGTTACTATTATTGCATGGGGCTTTTGTTTAAATTCTTTTATGCCCTCTTTTCTTTTCTTTTCTTTTTTCTTTTTTCTTTTCTTTTCTTTTTTCTTTTTTCTTTTCTTTTCTTTTAAAATGAAAAATCAATGGCCAATAAAAACACTAGATACAGATAATATCCATAATATCCAAGTCATAAGTTGAGTCCCATAATTTATGGGGTGATAACAGCGGCTCCACCTGGGGATGGTACTTGCCCTATTAAGTGCCAAGAATCCAGTTTTCTGTCATCCTGAACCCATCTGTCTAGTAGCCATCATTGGACTGATTCTAAGGAAAATTTTGAAAAACAGTGATCAGCAGCTTAGGGCCTTCTCTTCGGGCTTCAACCAACTAACCCATGTTCCCCACTTCAAAAAATGCAAGTAAAGACTGAAAATTAAGACTGGTATGTACAATGGAGATTGATTTCTTCAAATCTCTTACTGAGGTGGGACATAATGTTTCAGCATTATGCCAGTCACAGGTGCTACTGGCAGATCTGACCCATCAGCATTGTTTAACAAAAAGGCATTGTTTCCTCTAAAAGCTTGGATCATGTATGGCCCTGTCCATAGATGATCAAATTTCCCATGCTTTCCCTTGTCCTTGTTCCTGGCATCCCATCTCAACACCATTTCTCCCAGCTCAAAATCATCCTCTTTGGTTCGTTTTTCAAAGATTTTCTTGATGTTCTCTTGGATGACCTGTGTTTTGTTGAAAACATCTTCTCTAGTCTGTTGCAAATGAATCATCTAATTGATTCGTCTCTGGGAGTCATTTGGCTCAACTTGCATTTCTTGAAGTAACTTCATGACAGGGACTCCCAAAGAAGTTGGGAAAATAGCCTCCGTACCATAAACCAACTGGTATGGTGACATACTAATTGACCTTTTGGTGGTCATTCTATCTTCCCATAAAGCAAATACCAGCTTATCACACGATGATTTTTTATTCTCCTGCAATGTTTTCTTGATGATATTTACCAACGTCTTGTTTGAGGCTTCCGCCAATCCATTCCCCTGAGGGTAGTAGGCTATGGAATGCCCCTGCCAATGTGGTAACGATTGCAGAAATCAATGAGTTTCTTCGACCGAAAGGCAGCTGCATTGTCAGTAATGATATTTCTAGGACAACCAAAACGAGATAAAATATTATTTTCAAGAAATTTGATAATAACAGAGTCAGTGGCTTGCCTGCTTGGTACAGCCTCGATCCATTTGGTGAAATAATCAGTGGTAGTAAGAATCCACCTATGTTGGCCCGATGACAGAGGGTGTATTTCTCCAATGAAATCGAGTCCCCATTGTTGGAAAGGAGCCTCAACTGAAATTTGTTTAAGAGGTAGAGGAAGGAGTTTCCTTTTACCCTCAAATAGTTGACACTGGTGACATGTTGTTACTTTCTGATGTACATCTGCAAACATGGTGGGCCAGTAAAATCCAGCTCTGAGTATTTTGTTGCCTGTAACCTTCCAGTTCAAATGGCCACCACATTCTCTTGCATGAAACTCCTGCAACACTTTATCAGCTTCATCTTTCAGTAAACAATTTAAAAGAATACCTGTAGGGTCTTTCCAATACAAATTTCCTTCTAGAATACAGAATTTCAGAGCTTTCAACTTTAAAAATCTAGCTTTAGTTTTAGTTAAACCAGGGGGAGCTTGTAAATTTTGTAGAACAAATATAAGGTCTGCATACCATGGAGAGTTGAGAAAAACCTCTCTCACGTTTGGAGTCGCCATCTCGCCCTGTTCATCTGCCACATCTAGAAAATTAATGTCAAGAGCCTGGAAGTTAGATTCAACCATCAACTTGGAAAGGCCTTGGCCTTTGATCATTTTTGTGGGCTTAATATCTATGTCATATTCTAGAATAATTGCAATCCATTTCCCCCTTCTCCCATCAGGGTTGTCTTGTGTCAAGATATCTTTTACTACTGCGTTTGGAACATAAGCTATGGTGTGAGAATGGAGAATGTAGACCCTGAAGTCCTTTATAGCCTTTACCAAAGCAAAAGCCTGCTTCTCCATGATATTGTAGTTCAGTGCAGCATCTATTAAAGCTTTACTGAAGAAAGATATGGGTTGTTCATACCCTTCACTGTTCTTCTGCAGTAATATGGCTGCTATAGTATGTTCAGAGGCGAAAGAAAAAAGATAGAAATCTTTAGTGAAATCAGGACTAATCAAAACCAGGGCTTCTGTGAGTGCTCGTTTGACTTGTTCGAAGGATTGTCTGGAGTCAGAGTCCCATTTTATTTTTGTGTCCTTTTTTAGAATGTTTTTAATGTTCCAAAGGAGCTCAACTAGATTTGGAATGAACCTTCGAAGAAAGTTAATTTTCCCTATAAAAGACTGTAGTTCTTTTAGATTTTTTGGGTGTTCTAACTTTAGTATGGCCTCTATTCTGCTGGGGTCAATTCTGATTCCCTCCTTAGAGATGATGTGTCCTAGCAGTTTGCCTTATTCTAACCCAAAAAGACACTTCTTGGGATTTAAAGAAACCCCGAACCTTCTACACTTTTCGAAAACTCGTCTCAGATGCCGCAGGTGTTCATCATCAGATTGGGAAAACACAGTCACATCATCTAGATAAACGACAATAAAATTACCTGACTCTTCTACAAAGGCGATGTCCATTTCCCTCTGGAAGGTGGCTCCTACGTTCATCAGACCAAAAGGCATCTTCACATACATGAAAGTGCCCCATGGTGTGGTGAAAGCAGTTTTTCCCTGATCATCTGGGTGAACTAGAACTTGGTTGTAGCCTGAGAAACCATCTAACAAAGAAATTCGACTGGACCCGACCACTCTTTGTAGGAGGTGATCCATTTTAGGCAAGGGTTAATTATCCTTCAAGGATGTTTTGTTCAGATTTCGAAAATCTATGAAGAGTCTGATTTCCCCGGTTTTCTTACGTGTAGGGACTAAATTAGAAACCCACTTAGAAAAATGTAGTGGGACTATAATCTTGGCATCGTATATTTTCTTAATCTCTTTTTCTATCAGGGGAAGAAACTTGGGATTTATCCTCCTAAGTTTCTGCCTAAACGGTTTCTGGTCTTCCTTTGTGGGAATCCGATGTTGTATAATGCTGGTGTCATAGGCTTTCAAATCTTCATAACCCCAGGAAAAAATGTCTGAATATTCTTTGAATAGCTCAATGTACTTAAGATTTTTTTCTGGGGGTAAAGATTTGGACAGTTTAACCATCCTAGGTTTCTCTTCAGTTCCTATATTGCAGTCTTCTACCTCTTTCCCATGGGCTTCTATTTTTGGTTTCTTAGCTACATCGTCATTGTCAAACAGATCTTCTAAAGGGACAAGCCCTCTAGGTAAAATATTGCTTTTCAATTGTAAAACTTCGGCATCCATTTCGTCATCTCCTAACTCTCCTGAATCTACTGTATCTTCTTTATCTACCATATTTACAGTATTCACACTATCTATTTCAAACTCAGAATTATTTACATTCTCATTTTCATTTTCTAAATCTATGTTTGTACATTCAAAATCGTTCTTGCATTGCAGAAAGTCCTCTATATGATCGTCATTTTCAAACACCTGCCAGTACCTGATATTATCAGGAACCGTCGGTCTACATTTCACTTCAATAGTGTATGGGCGAGTTTGGCGGAAAGGGATCTTGCAGGAAGTTGTTGATGTAGCTAATCCATCAGCCAGAATATTCTTCCCTCTCGGCATTACCTGCAAGTCGACCTCATTAAAACACTTCAAAGAATCAAGAATAGCATTCCTATAGGCTCTGAGGCGCGGGTGTTTAGCAGCGTACTCACCTTTGATTTGTTTGATTATTAATTCAGAGTCACCCCTTACCATTATTTGCTTAGCACCAACTTTTTTCAACAGCTTCAGACTGAGCATTAAAGCTTCATACTCAGCAATGTTGTTAGTGCATTGGAAATTTAATTTATAAGAATGATTTTCTGAATACTTGTTTCGATGGTTATGCAGCCAGACTCTAGCTCCTGCTCCTTCTTTACTCACAGCTCCATCAAAATCCATACTCCAGAAATCAGCAGGGAACTCTTCAGTGATTACATTTTTCATCTTTGCTGCCTCACCATTTTCTGGACCTTCATCTTGACTAGCTATATCTTCGGCCAGCTAAATATTTGGCTCTTCAGTATCACCATCATTGTACAAGATGAACGAATCTAGATCGGAATGAGCAAAATAAAGGGGGTAATTGTGAGGTCTCTCTTGACTGCTGACCATATACTTCATCAGTGTTTTTCTGTATAACCTCCTCTATTGTCCAAACACTGGGATAGTGGTGTAAGACATATCCAGCTGCAAGGTTCCTTTCAACTTTTCTCCCCAATATCGGGACAGCAACATACCATACTTTGGCGGGATGTCTGCAACCACCACATCCATTACCATGCTTTTTGAAGGGATCTGAACCAGGGTGATGCAGAGGTCCTTAATTATACCAATACATTTTACTTTGCTAGAGTCAAATGAGTGTAGATCTTTGTAAGGCCTAGTGACCTCCAATCCCAGTTTTTCCATTACTGCTTTAGGCATCAGATTGTGTGAGGCACCTAAATCCAACATGGCATTATGCAATATCAGATCATGTATGTTCAAACTGATGTAAAAGGGAGCTACATCACCAGTATCGTCTCGACCATCTACTTCAGGTCCGAAAAGGAGTTCGGGATGATCATCAGTAAGGTTCACAGTGTCTGAGTGAGTCACTGATCCAATAGTGAAGGCCTTGGTGCCTAAGTCAGGTTCAATGGCTAATGCTTTTAGTACATGTGAACGATAACTGCCTCTGCACATCAACTCTGTAAGTGGGATAGGAATTTTAATTTTGGCCAATTCTGCCTCCAGGCTAAAAGGCGCAGGAGTTCTGGTCTGACTCATTGATTATGGTTGGTCCACCATATTCTTCCGCTCAGAAGTACTGGGTGGATTAACAGGTGAAACTTCGGGCTGAGCTGGTCTTTTTAGTATGGTGATTTTTTTCTTCACTGAAGCATCAGTTTTACCCTTCTCAAAAGACTTTTTAGCAGTGGTCTTCTCAGGATTTTTTTCAGCAGTAGTCGGCTCGAGGGTTTTCTCAGTCTCATCTACCTTCTGTGTTTCGGTCATCTTTTTCAAGGAATTTCCTTCTGTCTTCTTACTTCGTAGATTGTATTGACGGTGCACCTCCAAAATAGCATTTTCAAAGGCCTGTTGTTCTGCATCCTCGACATCCTCACTTACCTTTGCTTGATTTAGCAGAAAAATTTCATGCTCTTCTTGAGTAAGGAAAATGGCCTCGTTGTTGTGAATGCCCATGAGGTTGATATGATTGTCCTCCAATTCCTCAATTACTTCCCCTCCTTCATCAGCATAGTTTTCTTGCAGGGGAGGTCTGATCGGATGATCAGGACCTCTCTGATCCCTTTGATCTCTTTGATCTCTTTGATCTCTTTGATCTCTTTGCCTGATTTGAGGAGGGTTTCTCCTAAAATTGGGGTTTCGGATCTAAGGGGCAGGTGTGTTGTCTCTCGGAGGATTTCTGTCTGAGACAGTGATCCTTTCCATCATTAGTTCCACTGCCCTGGTCAAAGAATCTAATCTGGAATCTGTGGCTAATGTGGAAGGTTCTTCTTTGATTGTGACTCTCCTTTCTGTCCTTTGACGTGCCCTTTTCGCCAACAGATTATCCTCTACACTAATAGAACTTTTCTGCATGTCTTCAAGGGTAGCAACATTTCTTTCTCTCAATTGGTAAGACATTTCAGCATCAAATCCATCAGGGAATTTAATCAATGCCAAACCCTGGGGAGGTTTGATTTCAGTTGGGATTGCAATATATAAGTTGTTAAAACGGGTGCAATAATATTGGACCGTTTCACCCTGATTTCTTTTTATATTTTCGTATTCTGACAGTATTTGGAGAGGGTTTTTCTTTACCTCCCATCTGTCAAAAAAACTTCTTTGGAACACAACAAGGTCAGGAACTGATGCGGAGGGTAAATATTTGAACCATTTCTTGACGTCCCCTGTCAGACTCTGGGTGAAAAGTCTCATTTGAACGTCGACTTCATCAACTTCTTGCAAATCAATGTAGTCGTTCATTTTATCCACATGTTGTTGTGTGTTTAATGTTACGGTTGCATCGAATTGCAGAAGTCTAGTCTGGTAGTATTGGGGCATGGCATGTAGTGGTGCGTCCAGCACCAAAGGGGCATATTGAGCTGCCATGATGGGCGGATGGGGTGGGACGACGACCTGGATGGTTGGAGAGGTAGCAAAGGAAGACGAGGACGATGAAGGAGTGGGTGGTGTCGAGGTAGTGATTTGTAGTTTAGTCGTAGGAGACAAGACCTCGGGGGTTCGGGGCTGCAACACAGTTGGGTCAAAGACGAGCTTAGACACAAAGGTTTCAGACCGTGTTCTAACCAAGTGTCATTGTGGGAAAGGATCAAGATCAAGGTTTTGAAAGGTATCCGGTTCTCCGGAAAAGGAAGGAGACTTATGATGGGGCGTATAACTCACTGAACTGGTAGCTAAGGTCTTTCTCCTGAGAAACTGTTCGGGATTATCTATCGTTGTAGAGGGTTCTGGGTCTGGATGAGATCGAGTGTGAACCTTCTTAGAAGCCAGAGCTCTTTTTGGTTTTTATATATATACTTTTTTTTTTAATTTTGAGTCTGAAAATAATATATACAGAGTAAATCAACCTCTAAACATTACTTTCTTCTCAGAATCAAATGTTCTGTTTAGGGGAAAGAAAACGTGAGATTGTTAGTTTTAGTTCGTCCCCAGTGGAGTCGCCAATTATCTTAGCACTTGGTAAATTTCCTAGAGGTTGAAAAAGAAGAAATCTACAAAGGTAACCTTAACCAAACGCTTTTAAAGCTGGGATCTAGCCCTTCCAGCTTCAGAGAGGGATCTCTCTATATGATTTAGCTTTGTTTTTAATTTTAGATATCAGGCTAGGTAAAGAAACTGTTGGTCTTGTTATAAAAGAGTTTTTTTTTTTTAAATTGGTTGAGACAGTCTACACATCCATTGGGCTATGGGGTCTGTGTTTAATTAGATATGAGAAACAAATAGAAACGCCAAAGAAGATCTTCACAGGGCGAGATAATACACTCACTGGATCTTTAGCAATTAAAATGATGGACAGAAGAAAATATAAGGAAATAACTTCAACTAACAAGCAGTTAAGAATTTCTTAATTGAAGATATTAGAAGATAAACATTTAAATCTTTAGAATCGGAAACAGGGTATCAAAGATAAATCCTGCAACAATAAGCTATTCATAAAGATTAGTTTCAGAAAACAAAATGATTACAGAGAAAGAAAAACATTCAACTTAGAAGATCAAACATCACCAGTGAACATACGCAAGAATCCTGTAAAATGCCTCTTCTTTATTAATGGCAGATCTCTTCAAAAATAGTACAGTTTGATAGCAATAGGGTGTGCTAATCAACAACCCACGATACTTTGGAAAATGAAGTATTTATAATTCAAAATACAAACATTCCTGTCATAACTGATCAGGACGTGCTCTTACTATTTTTAGTCTAACTACTTAACTAATCAAAACTTATTGATGACTCAATACAACTGTATGCGGAACTTCTGGGGTAGGTCGTTGGCGAGGTGCCTTTGCAACCTCTTCTGACTGGACAGGTGACTGGATTTTGACAGCTCATCTGCTAATCTAGTAGATCACACAGTTCTTCCCATCTGAGATGACCTGGCACTGTGACTTTAAGCAATCTCCGATACACTTCATCCATGTCTGTATATTTAGCAAATGTAGGCTTGATGATGAATATGTGTTTAATCTCATCTTGGATACTAATCTGCAACTGCAGAGAATCCATGAATGCTTTGCTTGTGATGCTTCCTTGTATCCCTGCAAACTTGGAACTATCCTTAGACACTTCAATCAGCCTTTTCTTGTAATCAGGGAGTGTCATTAATTTATCATTAATGACCTTCAGGCCAGGTAGGCCCTTCTTTTGGAGAACATCTATCTTATTGAAAAACTTATGTACTCCTTGATCCATGAATTGAATCTTCTCCTCAAGCTGAAGCATGAGTCCTCTTTTGGTTAGAACCCTTTTTACCTCAAGTATAGTTTCCGTCCTGTCCTCGATATTTAGTTCTTCAAGTTCCTCTCTAGTCTTGGAATTCAGGAACCTAATGATTTCATTTGCTTGTGCTGGCATGTCTCCCAGCTCCATTCTGATTTTCTCAGTAGCTTGTTTTCTCCACTCTAGCAACTCATTTTGTTCAAACATGATTTGAACCATTGGCCAGATTTCATTTATGGACTTGGAAATATCTGTCCACACAATCTCTTTGACCTCAGCCAAAGCCTTCCCTACCATTGTCTGTTTTTGGAGCTGCTGTAACTCCTTCCTAATTTGCTCATTCACCTATTTTTCTTTGGATAGGCTTGTCTAGAAAGAAGTCTTTAGCTCTTGGAGGTTCTCCACCTCTTTCTTAAGCCTGCTAATTTCTGATTCTTGCAGGTTCATCCTCTCCATGGACTTGGCCAGGTCTGTTGTTCCTTCTGGTAGTCGCACTGATGTTGCAGATGGAATGGATGTCACTATTGCTGTGCTCAATCCTGCAATTGGGATAGCACTCAATGGAATGATTTCCTTTGGCTTCATCTGCTCTTTCTCCTTTAAGAGTCTCTCCATCTCAGAATCCATTTCTTTTAGTTGAGCATTCTGCTCCATGAGTAACTTTAGCATCTCATCCTTTTCCCCTTCCTTTTCTGCTATCTCCTTTGCCTGTGGGTCCTCTGTTGGAGGGAGCTTTAGCTATTTTCTTAAGGATGCGATATCAGCATTTTTATTTTTAATCATCTCTTCGGAAGCCTTGATGTTCACAGGGTCATAACCGATCTTGAGGACTAGCTCCTCCAACATCTTAATTCTGTTGTCTTTCGCGAAAGATGATATTTTCTCCAGCTTAAGTTTGGTCTGGGCATTGTTCAAAGCTAACCGAAATTTTGATGCAGAAGCTGAAGCGTGGGCCAATGTGTGGAAAACCATCTCCCCAGTTTGCTTATGCAGATCCATTTGATCTGCTGGATGCACGTCCTTAGCTTGGAACTCAAAGGTGGCCCTTTTGTAGTCTGATATCACTTTGGGATCCGGCACTTGCGCTTGGAGGTAAGCCATATGCATCCTACCCTTTTCTGAGAAAAATGTCGAAAGAAGCCTATGCTGGGCTGTGGATGATTGATTCTGAAACTGGGCATAAGTGCTTCTAGTGAGCGTCTAGTTTTTCTTCTTGATTAAGTCATATTTTTCAAAAATGCCCAACTTGGGACCAGTTTTACTCGGCAGAGTATCTATGGGAGAATCTGTGGATTTTATTGCTGTTGTTATTTCCTTATGTTGACTCGAGCCGAAAGGTAGAGTGCCTGGATTGACTGTTGTGGTAGTTACTGTGGTAGTAGAAACTTCTTGTTCTACTGTCGCGCCAGGCGTTGAAATTGTCTTTGGCTTTTTGGAGTGTATTTGGAATTTCTCTGATGACACCTCTGTCATAGGAGGAGACGACTCATGTTGGGGCCTCTTCTCCTTGGGGACCTGAGGTGTGGTAGTGGGTAACACACTCATTGAGGGCATCTGTTGTTCCACGTCCATCAAAGTGTCAGGTACCCATATAGTCTGATTTGCAAATTTCTCGACCTCTGGCTTAGACTCATGGGAATAAGGGACATTTTTTTTTTTCATCCTCATCTCCGAAATGATCCCACATGGATCATAGTTCCAGGTGAAACTCATAGAGAATTTCATCTCCTTCAACATTCTATCTGCTTCTTCCCCTGGGCCTCGGCTATTGTAGATGAAAGAACTAATCTGCCCCTTGATTCTCAATTGTTGTTTTTTCTTCAGGGAAACAAAATGAATGTCATCTTAATTCATTATCTGCGTAATATATTGTAATGCAAAAATCCTTACCGGCAAATATTGAGGGAGTTTTTAAGGCACCAATTCGCACCCGAAAACTCTGATTTCAGTGTGGTTCTGGTATAAATACCAGTCTCCTGTCTTTGCGTTGTCCGAGAGATGTAGAATTCTCTGGACTTCATCATTAATTCGTGGCTCAGGCCTACCACTCAACATACTTACCACAGGGTAGTAAAATTGATCAATGAACGCTTTGAATTCATATTCAACAGAGTTATGTTTCAGAAGAGAAGTCCACGCTGTGACTGGATGGGGCCTCCTGTTGGCGTCCATCTTCTGCATGGAAAAACTGAACCTGTCGGCTTGAAAGTAGACGAACATGTAAGCTATAATGGAGGAATATCTGAACATGCCCTCTATGGCGAAATTCACAAATTGTTCATGAATATTATTGGCTAAGAAGGTGTTGTAGTCAAACTGCGTGGTAGGTTGTTCATCGTTTGAGAAAATGGAAAGAAAACCCAGGATGGGCTCATCTACCCATTGATCAGAATAGTAACCAAGCAAGGCACACAGGGAAGAAATGATTTGATTTCCTTTGGTGGAGAACATGTAAGAAGGGTAAGGGGGATTGGTGGAAGGGAGTGGAGTGGAAGTGGGGAGGAAAAGCTCAAATATCTGAGCTCTCTGAGGGAAAGTCATTTTTTGATATAACTCAGTGAGGATTTCTAAATTGAATGGTGACGTCGATTCAACACGGGGTATTTGCATCATCTGGCTAATATCTGTGGGGGTGATGAAAAAGAGGACGTCTCCAGACGAAGAAACGATGGCTTTCTGGTCGGGGACATAATGGGCTTGGCATTTGAGGGCGAATTCTGGGAAATGATGAATCTGGGGAAAGAGATACAGGGGCAAATTGAACTCCCAGAGTCCAATTTCGTCACTCTGGTCCAGGAACACCTCTCGGAGCCATGACTGCAAATCAGAAAAGTCGAAACTACAGATAGTATCCGCTATCAATCGATCTTTATCGACCAAGGGAATTTTATCCAGGTCAACAGGAGGAGGAAGAAAAGGATTTTTTTCTTCTTTCGATTGTCTTGGCTTTGACACCATTTCAACAACTGTACCTGCAAACAGATAATACGTTAGTGGGGTTGACTAACTGCGAGTGAAGGCGATGTTGAGGCAATGGAGGAATAAGAGGTTTCTGGCGCGATGGATGAATAACGAATGAAAAGGGAAACGGTAGTTTTATTCAAAAATGGGTCAGTTTGGCACGGGAGATAGGTCAGCAGGATAACGAGCCACTAAGTATGAGGTGGAAAATGACGGTGGCCAAAGCATACGGATAAGTGATGTGGAGGTAGGTGATTGGAGGTAAAAATCACCGAAGGGGGCTGGTCATGAATGGAAAAGGTAAAGGTCTGACAACAGGGACTGACAGCACTTATGGGATTGGACTCAACTCCGGGAACAAGTGGGACAAGTGGACTTAGTGGAGGATGACATCCATGAGTGACGGACTATCAGAGAGCATGTGAGGGATGGGACTTGAGAACCAATAGACCGACACCACGAATGACCAGGGGCCCGCCGAAAGGAAATATCTATTCTGGACCCCCCCCCCGCTTGGTTAAAGGTAGGACACCAGGGGGGTCCGAAATTTATTTTGATCCATTGATCTGTGTGCTGGTTTCCTAGCCGTAGATCTTAGCGCGCTCTTTAATACCCATTCCAGACCCCCCCCCTCCATTAAAGGCAGAATGGAGGGGGGGGTCTGGAATTCAATGTGAACCGTAGATTTGAGCGCTCTGTTCTCGGCCATCTAGATGTGCGCCTAAGTTATAACCAATTCCGGACCCCCCCCCCTCCGTTAAAGGCAGAACGAGCGGGGGGGTCCGCAATCCAATGTGGGCCGATGATCTAAGCGCTCCTCGCTGAGCCGTCCAGATGAGCATCCATGTTATTATCGATTCCGGACCCCCCCAGTTAAAAGTCGAATGGTCGGGGGGGTCTGGAATGCGCTGTGAGCCGTAGATCTTAGTGTCATGATCGAGACCATTGATAAGTGTAAGAAACATAGATCAAGGAGCAGAAACATAAGTCCTTTGGGGAAAAACTTAGGATATAAAGCATTTTATGGGTTTTTCCCAAATTTTCACATAAACCCCACCAAGGAGACTCCATCTAAGCTATTCTAAGGCCATGGGGACACGGGGTAGAAATTTCATCGATTTGGTTTCATGGGTGGTCAAGCAAAACAAGCAACTAACCTACATGCTAACCTATCTTCTAGGACTATTAACCTAGATTAAACTGTTGGGTTAAGAAATTACTCTACCTAAAGGCTATCTGACCAGGATTAGACAGTCTGGTCAGATTTATTCACTAAGCTAACTAAGGGCTATCTGACCAGGATTAGACAGTCTGGTCAGATTTGTTCACTAACCTATCAACATTGAAAATTTAAAAGAACTTGGTCATGCTTGAAAGGTATGACCAAGTTACTATTATTGCATGGGGCTTTTGTTTAAATTATTTTATGCCCTCTTTTCTTTTCTTTTTTCTTTTCTTTTTTCTTTTTTCTTTTCTTTTCTTTTAAAATGAAAAATCAATGGACAATAAAAACACTAGATATAGATAATATCCAGAATATCCAAGTCATAAGTTGATTCCCATAATTTATGGGGTGATAACAGGATCAAGCACTGTGAAGAATCTGGATCATTGGATCAGAGTCCAGATAGGAGGAATGAGTGTGCAAAGGAGGAGAACAGATCCCAGGCATTAGATCTGAGCATGTGGACCAACCGTTGTTGGATCCAGAGGTAAGTGCACGATCCTTAATTCATTTAGAGTTCACATGAGGAGTGGGAAATTGTGAAGTTTGAGTTCGTGAAATTGATCTCGACCATTGGATCACAGAGAGATTTGGACCGCTGATATGATGCAAGCACAAGTTCGGGAATCAAAAGAAGGAAGGTGAGCCAACTTTCGACATCACGAAGCGCATACTCGCAAAACATGAAGAGGAGATCTCAACTGTTCGATCATGAAAATATATGGACTGTTGATATGGAAAGTGTAGATTCGAGGTTCGGGTTCTGGAAGAAAGGGGCGAGTTGATTTCCAAACTCCCCAAATGTGAAGTCTCAAAGTCCTGATTCACGAAGGGGAGATCTAGGATGTCGGATCACTGAGGGTCGTGGACCGTTGATCTGGCTTGACAAAGTTCAGAGTTTGGGAGTTCAAACATCAGAGAAAGTAGGAGATCTAACTCATGAGTTCATGAAACGCGAAGTCCTGAAGAGCTTGGCCCCAAGTCATAGCCAAGGTCACGTGGAGAGGAACTTAGCGCCTCTATGGATTTAATTCAACGGTGTTTCTTAAATCAACAATCTAATTGAAGGATTGTGGTTTTACTTCGTGATTTAAGCCTCTATGCATATAATCCAATGACGCATATTAAATAGACAATCTAAATGAAGGGTTACTGTTTCACTTTGTGATTTCTTGACCAGTTACGATTCAGTTATACTAACTGAATCGTTTTTATTGGCATTGGAGATTCATAGTGTAACAGATTAGATGAATGATTGTTCTTGGGTGTTGGAGATTCGTAGTGTCACGGATGAGGAGAGAAAGCATAAAAGAAAAAGGTAGTGACTAAGTGAGGTGGGTTGTTTTTTTTGCAAAATGAATTGAACCGCATGTAATGAAAATTATAGTATGAACAGAGTGAGACAAAACTCAGAGATGAAGAACAGAAGCGAGAAAGAGCATAAATGGTGAAAATAGTAGAATGTACAAGAACCTCAAAGGATGCGATGAATAAAGAAAGAGAAGATGGAAAGAGACAGCAAGTGGAGCCAAGCATGAACACACATAAGAAGAGCAGAATTGAAGAACAAAGAAGAAATGGTAAGCATTGACATATATGTATTGGTGTAATCTATCATTCAAGAAAATATTTATAATCAAGGTGGTAGGGTGGTGCTAGGGAGGACTGTTGTCATTAGAGTTTCAAGTGGGTGCTTGAACACAGGGAGTTGTTGCTTCCATCTGGTTGTAGCCAGAAAAACCAGGGTGGTAGGGTGGTGCAAGGGAGAACGATTGTTCTCTGTTATACAGGTTGGTACCTTTGTGAATGGAAGTTGGTGATTTTATCCAGTTGGTGCTGGAACACTTAGGCAGTTGGGGCTTCCTTCTAGTGGGTGCTAGAGAAACCAGAGATTTGGTTCTCTCATCAAGTTGCAGCTTGTTAAAGAAGAGGTTGTAGCCTCATTTTGAGTTGGTTCTCAAAGAAAGATGACGTACATAACTTAAAAGACTTCTTATAATTCTAATAAGAAGAGGTTTTCTCCCTTTATGGGTTTCCTCGTGGATATTTGTCTCTGTGTATATCATATGTTTTATTGATTTTTTTTATTTCAGTTGTTCATGTCTTGCATAGTATTGATTATCACTTGGAGAAGATTAATAATATTTTAATAGGCATCTTATTGTTTAAGAACAGAGACAATTGATTCACCCCGCCCCCTCAGTTATCTTTGTAATTTCAACACTTGGATGTATAAGTCATAGTCCCAACAAATCCTTCAGTTTCATTTTCAACTCTTGTAACTCAGGCATTGACATCCGATAAGGCGTTCTTGTTATCAGTTTAGTTCTAGGCTTCAAGTCGATTGTAAACTCCAATTCTCCTTCGGGCGGAAAACCTGGTAACTCTTCTAGAAACACGTTTGAGAATGCTCGTACTACTGGAAGGTCTTCCAATCCCTCCTCCTTGCCTCATTCATTTAGCACCAAGATTTTGTATAACTTGCATCCTTGTGCATGCTCTTTTGCAGTACCTAGTTCTATCCAAAACCAAAATTTGGGTCTGCGATTGTGCCTGGCGTATCGAACACAATGGACTGGTGCTTAACCTGACAGTTATTCACTACTGCATGAATCCTATGGCCTTGCCCAAATATCCAACTGTAGTGGGTCATGTTGATCCGGTTGTTCTGGCCCTCTTAATTGGATAGTCTCGCTAGTAATTTGTCTCCCCACATGTCCAACATCTAGTCTTTGGTCTAGTACTACTCATCCCCTAATTAGAATTTTTTTGCCTACCATCCAAATCTCCTGGTATGTTCTGTTGAATAGGCCTAAATTGTTGTTGTTGTGGGTGGTAATGCTACGATGCAGATGTCGTCTATCCCATCAGTCTTGCAGGAGTCCTACCCTATTCCCCTCTGGTTATCTCTTCCTCAACTATGAGGGATTTTTGGATGACATCGTGCGACACCTGAGGCATTAGGATCCTCACCTTCGCATGAAAGTTGAAGTTAATGCTGAACACACTTGTTGACCTTTTGCTTCTCGGTGTTCAGGTGTGGGGCACACCTAAGCAACTCCACGAATCATGCCTCATACTCGGTCATTGTACAATCACCCTGTTGTAAGGTATTGAACACATTAAGCTTGTGCTCAATGAATTCTTCTGAAAAATACCTCTCCTAGAACCACTCCTTGAACAATTACCATGACACAACTTCGACATCCATGTTTAGTTATGGCAGGAGCATCCTCCACCTTAGAAGAGAGATCCCCTTCAGTTGAAATACTACCATGCAGAATTTCATGTTGTAGGTGTAGTCATGAAGTGCGAAGCACATCGCCAAGTTCTCCAACCATGCCCCGGGGGCTGAGCCGTCCATGGCACCCATGAACTTGAGAAACTTAACCTTCTTGAGTTTTCTATGAACACCTCTTGTACCATATGGGGCACATTGTGGACCCTCAAGGGGTATAGACTCCTTGGCCTCATCTCTATCTAGACGGTTAATCAAGGCCTCTGACATCCTCTAAAAGGACCTCATCAACTAACCTAATCCCCCACAACAATATGATCATGCCCAAAGGCTTTTTCTTCTCCTTGGGGGTTAGACCTCTATAGCGTGGATGCTACTGGAGGCATCACACCTCCTCCCCTAGCATGATGTCGTGAACCTTCACAGTGTCCTCTGACCATGTTTACTACATGGACAAATTTAATTTTAATGAGCAATATCTTATTAATCAAGGGTTTAATACAGTGGAAGGCATGACGATCCACAGTCATAGGGTTGAAACCACTCTAATACCATATGTAACGAACCCTTTGTTACGACTAAGAAAAAGTGAAGCATTTTTTTTTTTTAAAGCATTAGGAAATTGTGTCAACACATAATTCAACATCGCATAAACAACAACATCATAATTAAAGGAATTAAAAGTGTCTCATTCTCATAATCAATAATGTCGCAACTGATGCATCAACATATTTATAAACGACATATAATTAACACATCATCATAATCGAATAACGATCAACATGAATCAATCATTAGATAACACAAAGATGACATGAGATAACATAACGATAACATAAGGATCATAAAGATAACATAAGAATGACATAAAAATACTACCTTCCCAACCTACCTTGCAAGGTTAGGACCTCCAGGACAAATAAGCAATGCTCAAGCCCATGATCCAATTGATTTTGAACATTTAAGGTCTCAGGGAAGGCGATTGTTCTAGGGAACAAGGAAGTGTCTACATCCCACCAACACAATCAAGTCCAACCAACTAGCTAAATCAACAACATCTACAATAATCAATTGCATCAATCAATCAATCCTAATCCATAATTAAACCTAGCGCACAAGTAATCATTCACATAACTCATCATATATCACATTAAATCCAAGGAGCAAGAGAAATTATCAGTTATAGTCATGGTGCCAAATCCCAATCACATAAAGGAAATCATACGTCACATCGATGAAGGTGCAAGATAAATTATCAATTGTATTCATTGCATGAGGAAATCTAATGTCTACATCAATCATTCATTACATCATATTTTTAATGCGCACATGAAGTCTATCATTCATTACTTAACCATTCATACATCAATTTTAAATTCATGACGCAAGTAATCTAATAACTTAATCATTTATCAATCATTAAATATTCATTCCGCAAGAGTAAACTATCAATTTATTCATGGCGCCAAGGAATCAACCTTATGTTAAAATGGCACGAGAGAATATATATATGCTCAATCAATCATACAACCAGATTGATTTAAAGTGCAAGTGAACTCAACTTTATTTTATAAAGTGCAAGAGAAAGTTAATTCTAAACCATCACAATATATAATTTATAAGCCACAATTCAATCGCACATGACAATGAAACAATTCCTAACCTATAGGTCAATCTTCCTTCACCAGTACTAGTTTTCTCATTACACTTCCAATGAAGTAACCATACCCAATCACATTTTACTCAATTCTAGGGCATGGACTATAGGTAATCAACTTAAATAACTCACCAACTAAATACCAAGTTCCAACTTTAGTTAGTATGAGCCATAAATAGATTTTGCGCTCATCCATCTTATAATTATAATCAATATTAAAATAGAGACGAGTTCTTTTTCAATTTTAAATGTCCTCATTGTTATGTAATAAATGAGAATATTAAATCCCCCTTGGAGGAATCTAGTAACTTTATTTCCAACAAGATGGAACATATAAACCTTATGGTAATGAATTACCAGAGAATTGAAACATAAGAAGGGGTGGAAGGAATTTCAGAACCCAAAACTCCAACGTGCAGAGTAAGGATAACTAGGCAATCAAAGACAATTCTAAATTGTCATGTCCATAAATATTATTATGATTTTCTTTTAAAAAAATATAAAACAATTCTAAATCTACCCTACTTTTAGTAAGCTATTAAATGAATGTTTTCATTATCAATTTAATATCTAAATAAAATTTCCCACTAATTAAATGTAACCCTCTACTTGCTGGAATAAACTTTAAAAAGAATACACATCACTATAATAACTAAAGAAGGGTCGGACACAAGGGTGAATTCATAACTGTGTGCAAGATTTTTGTTTGTTTGTAAATCTATTGGGAAAGTGATGGGGTGCCTAGATCTTAGGATTCCTCAGAGTTACATTCAAAAACAGACTCCTGAAGGGGAAAAACATCAAGCCATTTAAGAGGAAATCCCCAGGCAAAATCTCAAATGTTGGGTGGGAGTTTTGGGGGCAGAAGGAGAGATTCAACTCCTTTGCAGGGAGAAACACCAAGACTCCACAAGGAATGAACGTAGACAATTGTATCCAACTCAGAAAGATAAGAGGAATGCACATGGCGATTTAAAAACACAATGAGCACCATAATTCATCTTCCATAAGAAAATCGTGGCAGATAATTCACTGGTGATCATTCTGAGCAAAGGCACCAAATGCAAAGAGAAAAATTCTCCTTTTAGAAGAAAATCATGGTTGAGAATTCACTAGGGTACATTCTGAGCGAAGGCACCAAACATAGAGAGAAAAATTCTCCTTTCATAAGAAATTTGTGTCAGAGAATTCATTGGTGTGCATTCTGAGCGAAGGCACCAAACGCAGAGAGAAACATTCTCCTTTCAGAAGAAAATCATGGTAGAGAATTCACCAAGGTGCATTCTGAGCATAATTGCAAAATCATAGAGTTGAGGAAGTTGGGTCGGTAAAAAAAAAACATCAATGTTTGAACAACCCAAGGAATCACAGAGGTTAATAGCAATGCAGTGTGAGTGTCCCAACACAGAGGTAGGGATCAAGCTCACCGGGTGAAATATCCCAATGCAAAGGAGAAAAATGGGGTTTAAAACTTTGTTGTGTGCAACCCAACTACAAGAAAAATCTAAGGGATAATTTCGCTAAGAAATAAAAGTAAAATCGTTAAGGTAAGAAGTAAAACAATTCATTATTTGCAGTCAAATCCAGTGTTCAGCAAGGAGCCATATGAGGATTTGCAAACAATTCAATAAAAAAAATTGTGGTGGTGAGCTCCAGGCCATCAATCGCAAGGTAAAGTGAAAATCACGGGGTCGTTCCAGGAAGTTAAATGAAAATTAAATCGAAGGTAAATAGACTCCATAGGCTTGTAAGGCAGGGTGAAAAGTATACACCAATGTGCAAAGGTTTTTAAGAAAACGCAGGGTAAAAACACTAGAGGCATGGCTAAGTTTTTTTGTTTTTTTTTCCAGAATAAGCAGAGGTTTCAATCAACACATAAGGAAAATGAAAATCATAGAGATTACCCCAAAATATAAATACAATAAACACTCAATACATTGCAACTCAATGAAAATACAATAAAAACTTAATACATGGCAACTCAAATGAAAATACTGTGACCGACAAAGAGAAGTCGAAGAGGTTTTCCCACACTTGCGCTTCCTCCAACTCCCCACTTGCTAATCGTGAAGACTTCACCGGTACCTCCCAACCAACATTATGGGTATACTCTTCTTCCCTCTCATCTCCCCAAGCCGCAGAGGGGCCACACACAAGCAGAACCAGAATACTCTAGCTCCCAGCTCACCTCATAAGGTAGAGCTACCACTCTCTCTCCCGAGCTGGGTATCCCAAATTTTACAAGTAAAACCAATCAAGAAATTTTGACAACATAACTTTACTCATACCAGTCATGATCCATTCCTCCTCTCCTCTATTTCTTTTATAGAATTTTTCTTAGTGACCACTTGTCATTTGCACATTTAATTGGGTTTTTTTTTAAATTAATTAGGAATTACTCTCCATGTACACTTGTCACCCGCTCCCTTAGTTTCTCCACTAAATTCACCATTTAATTTAATTAAATGTCAAATTCCCTCACCCATCCTAAAAGAGCTCCTAAAATCACTCCTAGTTGTCCCTTTATTCCCTCTATTTCCTTTTTAATGACTGGCGCCTTTCTAAAACTTAGTTGTGTTTAATTTAGGAGAGTTATTTAGTTAGACTAGACTAGATTCATTTTTATGCTTCCACCTTCCTTTGTACATTTATTTCCTTTCTTATCTTAGTTCCAATTTAGTATTATTTTGCACACATTTATATAATTAAATCTTTAGATATAATTTTTACTCTTTTAATTCCTAACTTGATTTTTCTTCATTCCCCACCATTTATTAAATTTATAATTTAATTTTTAGTCTCCTTATCCACTTTAGACTTAGGCTCAATTTTTTTTAAACTAGGATTATAATTTTTAAGGGGATTTTATGATTAATAAAAATTACTCATTTAATAATTATTTTAAGTCCGACAATGTAAAAAAAAATTGTTTTCTAGGCACCTAGGTTCATTGAATCACCTTTATTAAAATCACGATGTGCCCTTCAAAACGCACTTGATGCTCCAAGGGTTCCACTCACGCTTATTCAGTTTTTATTTATGCGACATGCCCTTCAAGACGCACTACGTGCTCCAAGGGTGCCACTCGCCTTTGACTAGTTTTGGTAGTTGTCCAACCCTTGGAGTGAATACTCCATCAGGAGACCTTGTGAGAGACTAAGGGCCTCTAAGGAATAAGTACCATGTCTTATTGCGAGCCCCCTTAAAATATTTATGAGTGTTTGTCTCGGTCTTCCCTCACGACATCGTGGATCTCTTGAACTAGGTAATCGTTAACCTACAATTCGAGCCACGATGAGAGTGCTAGTAGGTTGTGGCAGGGATGCTTCCATAACTCTCCCTCAATATCTGGTTGTTGTGCATGGCCCATTTACTCCTTATGTGATTCTGATTAGAAAACAATCATCATCATGAATCCATCAACGAAACATTGTCAACGATCCATAAACAACATATCAATATACCCGATCATATGTCACACATGCATAAATAGAAATACCCAAACCATATACAACCCACTCCTTGACTTGATCTGGAGTCCAAGGAGGTCCATTGATGCCATCGAAATCCTCAATCTGTCGAGTGTCCTACACACTTAGGAGAAACCTGTCAATAACACATGTCTATACATATATATGAAATAACATAACATCATAATCCAACAACAACATCATCGGAATCCATAAGTGAAACAAACAACCATATACAAAACCGGATCACTTGCACGCAAGTTTCCTCAAAGAATAAGTCAAATCATGTGCATGCAAGAGCGTGATGTTACAAATATAGCATCATCATAATTATGTTATTTTTTTGTGCCAATGTTTTTTATGTCTTTGACCTCCCAGTGTTATTTTTTAATATTTTTTAACATTTGAATATTTTTAAAAATGTTTGGGGAGTGAATTTAAGGAATTTGGACCCTTTCCTCTTGCCTCTTTTTGGTGAGACAAAATTGATATACACTAAAACATTGTTAGGAATTTTGGCATTTATTTATATACCAAACTTTGTAAAAGAAATATGGAGGGAAGAGTAAGAAGGAAGGGAGGATATGGAAAGGGTGGACAATAAGGAATTAAGGAAAGGGAGAAAGGGGTATCTTTACATCTCTTCCAATGGATGATCGATGACATGGAGGGTATAGGATGGGGGTAGGGAAGAAAGAGGTTGTGGAAGGGGAGAGATTTATATCCTATCAAAAGGATGAAGGATCGGGAATAAGATTTATATGGGGTTGAGAGTGGGAGATAAAGTAAAGTGAGGAAGGGGAGGAAAGAGGATTTATATGGGGTTGAGAGTGGGAGATAAAGTAAAGTGAGGAAGGGGAGGAAATTTGGGTAGGGATATTCACATCACACCTTGCTTGAAAGGATGATGTGAATACATGGATGTGGTTGAAAGTGGAGGATTAAGAAAGGGAGGAAAGGGAGGTTGGGAGATCTCATGCATTCCACTCGAAGGATGAAGGAATGGGTAGAGGGAAATGGATAAAGGGAAGAAAAAGGGGTTGGGTCTTGATCCAGAATCGGATCTAGGAGCCTGACAAGGCTCAGAAAGGCTAAAAAATGAAATTTCTCATAATCGGACAAAACTAATTCCATTGCGACCGGCTTGTTGCGCTAATTCTAGCCATATATTCACTTTCTCAAACGGGTGCCATATGCGAGAGTTATCGCACTCTGACCATTTTCCCAAACAACTAAAATGTAAAAAAAAAAGTCAACAGTCAAAAGGTGACGTGGAACTCTCTGGAGGTGACACATGGCAGTGGCAGAGGTGACATGTGGCAGGTTGCAAGGTTGACTGGACAAGCATAGGGACCAATAGCAAGTTGACAAGTGGCATCATTTTCTGTGAATAAGGAAGTGCCACATGGCCTAGACTTGGGCTGCCACGTGGCACTCGGTGGTTAGTTCGATCGTTTGAATAGAAAAATTGTAATGGAGCTCATGGGGTTTGATCCCATGACCAACAGGGAAAGCACTTTGGTAAAGTCCTGGCCACCAACGTGTTGCACATGTTCCTTGTTTAAACAAGCCACTTTATATTTATTTAAAGTGCATTTGTTTTGATATGGGTGGAAGAGGGCTGGGGCTAAGCCCCATCCCATGGTTCGTTTTGTACTATGTAACCACAGCTAAAAGGGGCGTGGGTGCAATACGATAACCACCTACGGGGGTTAATGCAATAAACGCGGGCCTTTCCATATATTCGGGGGCGTAATGACTGGCCTAGATATCGAGGGCTACACCAAAAAGAGTAGTTGTGTGCGCATAGGAATAGGGCTTGGCCATATGGAATTCACACAGGACCGAGTGCCATATTTCGGGGGGGCAGTGCGTTAAGGATAAGCACTGGGCCACATGGCGCGTTACTTGTGACCAGGAGCCCTACAAAAGGGGGATGCGCCTTGTCTATGCATATTTTGGATTTTAACTTTATATTAGTGATTTTATTTGATTTATTAGGCAGTTTTTAGAGGATTTTGCCCATTTTTGGGAGATATTCGGCATTTTTTGAGCCCAGATTTTGGGAGGAAGATGGGGATAGATAAACAACTTCAGATCTATAAAAAGCAGGCATGTTTGAGGTCATGGAGGACAGTCAAAGCAGAGTTATGCTGAAGGGAAGACAAGCCAAAGCCATTTTTATGCAGGGAAGCTTTTGAGGAGTAGACGCTTGCGGGCCATTTCTGGGAGCTTCGGTCATCCATTTTGTGTGTTGTTTCTTTTGCTGGGTTCTAGAGATATGGAAAAACATGACTAGATCAGTCTTGTAGCCTAATGGCACTGTTGTGATGTACTTTTTTAGCTTTGAACATAAATAAAGAAGCCTCCCCCACTGAGACAAAGGCCCGGAGACGTAGGCTATTTTGTGCCAAACTTTGTTATCACTTCTCTTGTTATGGTTTGTTGTTATTATTGCTTCAATTCAAATCTGTATATTGTCTTATGGCTGCTATGCTTCTTCATTAAATCCTTCCTCTTTCATTCATCTTCATAAATGGTTAATTAACACATACAATTAAAAACTCAACCACAGTCATTAAAAGATCTTTGTGGATCAGGTATTTACATCTATCCCAAAGGATGAAGGAAGAGAAGGAGATCTATTCAATGCTTAGGTTGGGGATGAAGTAAGTGAGCAAAGGGTGGATAAAAAATGTATAGTTTTATTTAGTTGAAAGAATGATGGGAAGAGAAGGATGGGGCGGAAGCAAAGGATGAAAGAAGGGAAGGAAATGAGAGACATGAGGTTTTCCATAAAATAATATAAATCTATTTTTAGTGTGATTGTAGATGTGATATAAATATTTTTTGTATTTCTATTGTGGGAATATATTTTTGTGTTAATTTCTTATATGGAGTAGCGGTGTAGAAGAGAGATAATAACCATTAGAACATTTCACTAGGATTTGAAATGGAAATAATCTTCTTCTCTTCATTATGATGATGATTATGATTATGATGTTTACTATCCATTGACACAACTTTGGTTTATCATACCTTAAGAAAAATGATAAGGAATTAATTAGTTTGCTTCAACATTTTATTTCTATGATGGAAATGTTTGGAGACAATATTTCCTAAATCTCCTTGATTTTGATGAGCTAACAATTTATGGATATCATTAGTGTTACAAATATTTTTAAATTGAGATCTAATGTGAGTATATGTAATATATTCTAAGTGTTTTTCATCCTCCAACCTCTTAGTATCACAAAGATGACAAATTATTTTATCTCATGATGCTTTAATATCTGTTCAAGGATCATTTCACTCTGAAGATCATAAGAGTTCATTATTATTTTAGCAATGTTTATTTTCTTTATTAAGCTAGACTTAACTGAAATATACTTTTGATCTTCTAGATTGGAGTTAATGATTTCTTAACAATAAAATAATTTTATTTTATTCTCTATTTCTTTTAGTGCACCACAATTTCTCTTTAATTTAGATGAATGGTATTTTTAATGGTATATATATTTCATAAAGTGGCCTCATATTCTATTCTCCAATATTTTTTCATTAATGATCATATTTATTCCAACCTCTCTTAAGCTCCAAGTGAATTTGATTGGAATTTGAGGTAATGCTAGGAATCATCTTTCCTTTCATGTTAGTTATCTTGTGTTTGTACATTTGGAGTACCTAATCATAACAGAGATTATCTTAATGGGTGGAAGACCAAATTATAAGAGGAGGAATGAATAGGGTGTTTTTATTTTAGTTTTAAGATTAGAAATTATAAAATTCGTTTGGATTTTCCTTATCTTCTCCAAGATTCTCTAGATATGTTGTAATCTCAAACTTTACATCCATACAAGGATGATGATTATTCCAACTAAAGTAGTTCTAGCACAACCTATTTCTTATAAACATACCTCTTATTTGTCAATATAAATGCAACAACAACTATGGGGCAAGGGACAAATTTGTTTAACCTGTAAATTACAATCATTTCCTACAAGCTATGAACTAGATACTATGATAGTCCTATTCAAAAAAAACCAAATTGGATGGGCGGTGATATGGAATATTTTAGGTGACCTTCTCATTCCAATGTATTTAGGATATTTCCTACAACATATCAATTTGTTTGAAATAAGTCTAGTTATCATTTGCAAACAAAAATCTAAGAAAATAAATGGATACAATTATATAACAAAAGGTTAATTTTTTTGTGTAGTCACAATATTGAGATAAATACAATGAATCAAACTTATTGCTAATGTATAAACATTGAATTTTTCAAAATGAAAAAAATCATATACATAATCAGAAAAAAAATCATATATATAATCATAAAATTCATTTTGCACTATTAGCATATCAATGCACTTATTAAAAAACAACATAAAAAATTACATCTTAATAAAATTATTAATATTTTATAACAACACATGATAATATTATTAAAAATATTTAAAAATTATTTTATAACAACACATGATAATATTATTGAAAATATTTAAAAATTCCACATGTGATAGACCTTTAATCAAATTTATTAAAAATATTTAAAGGTTCAACATTTGATATGCATGTGCTCACATCTAAACGATGTATTATTGAAAATACCAATCTTAAAAAATTACTATTTATTTTGGAAAGCAAGATAACATATTATACCTTTTTTTTAGTTGTCGTTGTTATTAATGTAATTTTTTTATACGCATATAAATGAAATGGTGCATAATTGTAAATCCTAATCCTAAAAAAATTAACTATAAACATGTGAATTGTATATAGGCCCTTGCTCACATCTAAATGATTAAAAAATTACCATTTAGGAAAACAAAATAACATATTACGCAAATGTGAAGAGTACTGCTTTCCTTTGTTGTTGTTATTATTAGTGTAATTTTTTTATAACATATAAATGGTGTATTATTGTGAATCCTAATCGAAAGTAAGGTAATGGAATACATATAATATTTTTTTAAATGCAATAATTATTTGGTGAAAATATAAATATTTTTTATTTGAATTTTCTTTTATTTTTATTGTGGAAATATATTTATATGTTAATGTTTTATATAGGATAGTAGTGAAAATTATATTTAATGTCAATCAAGGGATGAGAAAAATTAACAATGAGAAGATAGTATTTATATGTAAAATAGAAAGAATTTCTTATGTTCATGGAGTGGAAAGGAATGACTTTCCCTATTAAAAAAATTGTTATTGGATAGTTAGTAACTGTACATAATTTTGGAGGGATTTTCATTTTAAAGTATTAATATATTGAGTATAACACTATGATGTTGGTCGACATTGGATAACAACTAAAAACATATTCAAGTGTTATTAAAATATAGTATAGATATATAGGAGAGTTTGAATTTATATGCAAGAATTTTTATTGTTATTTGTTAAAAAATAAAAAATAAAAGAAAATAAATATAATTAATTAAGAAAAGGGAAGTTATGTGGAGTTGTCATATGGATATAAATATTATGAATCAAATTTATTGTTAATAAAGAGATTTTAAAATAATTCTTACTTTATTGGTTTAGTTTAGACTAGATCTTAGCAAAATTCTATATAGGATGGGAGAAAAAATATTTTTAGTTAATAAATTTTTTATTATCTTTCTAAAAAATTCTTTGAACACAAAAACATAAACACTAATTATATTGAAATGTTTAAAAGAATGTTAGTAAAGAATGTTAGCTTCATTGTAAGATATTTAAAGTTTAATGTAAATTTGAAAATATTTTTGGAAATTGGTTTCATTATTATAAAAAAAATTTTATGGAATTGACATTGATACTATACTACATTTTATTAGTTTTTATTGGTATATTGTATGGGAGGTATTGGATATATGATCATTGTGAATAAGTTTCTAACTTTGTGTTTTTTAATTATTGTATATTAACAATCATTTCTTATTTTAATAGATACAAGCATGGCACAGAGTTATCTATTAATTTTTAAATTGATTTATTTGTTTGGTTAAATCATTAAATTATGTTTAAATAATAAATCAAAGAAATACAATATCCATTTTCTAAAAGGATTTCCTTCTCACCATTTAAATATCTTTGTAGTTATTTTAATAATAATCAATAAAATTCCAATAAATTTGGAATGCCAAACATTCTCAATTTAATGAAATATCAAAAACTATTAATTACAAATAACTTATTTTTTATAATATTCTTCATTAAAAAAATCTAAATTTTATTATTATTATTTTATATATATATATATATATATATATATATATATATATAATTAATTATTAATAAAATAAATTACATTGAAATAAACAAAATCAATAAGTGTGAGGTCCCTTAGTAAACATTAAATATTAATAAATTTTGAGTTTATAAACAATTCCAAACCAATTAACTTGATTAAACCATAACCCGATTTCTAGGTTATTTATTAGAATGCTCATAATTTTACTTTAGAAGTGTTAATAGTATAATGAACGAAGGACCTAAATGCATGTGACACATGGAGATCATACTTAAAATTGTTTGCAAAATTGTAACCCACTTGCTCCCAAGATTTGTTTCATTAAAAAATATTTATATTAATTTCAAGAAATTATATGTAAATTATGGTTTTATAAAATAGTTGAATTAAATTCTTGACATGTTAATAAATGAGTATACTACATATTTTCATGCAAAAGTTTTCATAACAAAGTTTTTTTTATTGAATGTTTTAAATAGCATATTCCATAAAGTCTAAAAATGTTTTCACCCCTAAAAAACTATATGATTAGATCATAATGAAAGGTTATATTACAGATTTTCTAAAAATGTTTTGACTCTTAAAAATATGTTTAGATCATAGTGAAGAGTTATATTATACATTTTCTTAAACAATTTTTATTAAAAAAATTAAAAATTATTAAATATTTCCAGCCATCTATTCCATAGAGTTCATTTTTTTACTTATAAAAATATATTAGATTACAGTGAATAATTATACTCCATATCTTCATATAAATTTTCCATGACAATTTTTTTAATTAAATATTTCAAACCACATATCTTACAATGTCCAATAGTAAATGACTATACTCCATATCTTCATGTAAAGTTTCCATAACAAAACTTTTTTTTGATTAAATATGTCAAACCACATATCCTATTAATTAAATATTTCAAACCACATCTGTCCAAAACTTTTTTTTTCACCCTCTAAAAAAATATATTCAACCACATATTTATGCTTCTCATCAACAACTACTTACTTAATATCCTTCTATCGTTTTATCTTTTCAATTGTATATGAATAACAAAAGTTTCAAACCAACCTCTAGTGAATTAGATTATCATAAATCCTACCATATTTCTACAAGATCCACTTTTACTTCAATATAAACGAGGAACGAGTTGGAACTTTCCATAGACATTCTCAAATTATTCATCGACGTAAAGGGCTGAATATTGATCCCTCCACATCATGGTTTGTTGTGGACATAAAGGAGTATTGGGATAGGAATTGATATCAATGTTTTGGTTTGTCCTAAAGTTTGTATTTATTTTTAAAGATTTTAAGTACCATTGTTATTCAATTAAATGATAAAGTTTGTATTTTATTTTAAATTTTAGTTTGTATTTTATTTTAAATGATGATGATAATGATTAACGTCCACTAAGATCGAATTGGTTTATCGGGCCTTAAGAGAGTAAGTGATTACTTGTGCTTTTTTAGAATTTTGTTTCTGTGCTCGAAAAACATTAAGAGAAGCTTTCTAAGATCACCATATTTTTGTTGAATTAAGAGGTTAGAAAGGTTGGTAGTGTGATAAATATTTTGAAAATGAGATCTAATATGGGTATAGGCTGGACAATCTAAGAGAAAGTGTTTTTCATCTTCAACCTTCTTAGTGTCACAAAGGTGACACACTCTTTCATCCCATGGTGTTTTAGGAATTGACCAACGCCCAGTTTCACTATAGAGCTCGTGAGAATTTGTTCTTATCTTAGCAATGCTTATTTTTTTCTTTGCACTTGGCAAAACAATGTTGAGATTCAACAAGAAGATCCTAGTGAAAATTATGCACCTATACTAGGATGGAGATTTAGGCTATTTTTAGGTGGAAGTCTATTTTTAGATGATGAACAAATTCTATTTATAGATGTATGTCGACTATTATTATCCCTTAATAATAGTTGGACAATAAATAATTAATCAATTCTCAATGAGCACTTGGAAATAGTTAACTGAAGTGGAAAATCAGTTAGCTATAGGAAATTTGAGTTCAAAGGTTGAATAGTGGGACATGCAAGTCGAATTAGTTGTAACTAAGTGATTCGAAGTTGTAACAGATTTATATGTGTAGTTATGTGAGTTGTAAAGTAGTTTAACTCAGTTAAGTGAGTTAAGCTCAGTTGTACTAGTTGTAACTAAACTTACACTAGTGAGAGATCAGTGAATTAATTATTAATTAATTCACAATCAGTGATCTCACATGCAATTGAAGATTTACCATTGTTAACTACATGCATGTCAGATCCAGTGGAGACCCAGTTGAGATAATTGGTGAAAGGAACAGTTTGACTATCAGTTGTAACTTTAGTGGATGCACTCATGAAACCACACACACATTGGATGTGCCAATAAGGAATGTGCAGCCGAGGCAAGAAGATTCAATTCATTGTAGGGTTTTCCATTAGCAGGGATTGTGCAGAGGAGGCAGGTTGTCTGGAGGGAGTAATTTGGCACATACATTTGCCAATTTTTGTATGACAGTGTGAGACGATTGTATATTGTATTGAGAGCTCTTGGATTAGAGTTGTGTATGAGATTGTTTCATGATCCATGATATATACATAATATATGATAGTGGGGTTTTTAGCTCTATGCTTTCCTGGTAAAAAGATTTGTGTTATGTGTGATCGATCTTTCTTCTTGATATTGCAATTGACGATCATGTTTTAAATTCCACAAGAATATTTGTAGAAGTGATTATGTATTTAATAGTGGCATATAATTGTTAGATCAAGAGAATCCAGGAAATACATAATTTGTATTGAAATTTCTACATGGTATCAGAGCACAAAAAATTGCAGAAGCTAAATTTGTGACTGGATAGAATTCGAATTGGCAGAAAGGCTTTCTTGGTGCTACATTTAATTCAAGATTGAAATGGATTTCAATGGATTGAGGTTAGAGTATGCACTCGAGGGTAGCTTGAACTACATTTCTTGGAAGGACAAGATGGAGGCAGTAGTCGAAGACAATGGATTGAAGGAATTCATTAACAAATATGTTCCTAAGTCAGATGCAGCAGACACTGAAAATCTTGATGCATGGAAAAAGAAAGTGGCAAAGGCGAGGAGGGCCCTATTGGAGGGAGTGTGAGACCACATTGTCTCAAACCTCCATGGGAAATCCACACCATATTGAATGTGGAAGGATTTGACGGATCTATTCCAAAACAACAACGACCATAGGAAATTGGCGCTCAAAGATAAACTATGGAAGATCAAGATGGAGAAGGGTGACTCCATTACAAAATATCTCATGAATTTCTCCAATGTCGGGATGAGCTGGGGAGTGTGGGAAAAACAACCATTGATGATGATTTGGTGAACTTGGTTCTCCTAGGATTTCCCAAGAGTTGGAACAGTTATCAAGACTTTGTCAATGGAAGGGAAAAATTTCTAGTTTGGGAACGGTTATGGTCGGATCTAGTGTAGGAGGAGGTCAGGCGGAACACCAGAGATAGCTCTTCGTCAAAGCATGATGATGAAGAGGATTTTTCTTTGGCTGCCAAGGAAAGGAAAGGGAAAGGGAAGAAATTCTATTCAAAATCTGAGTCTAAAGTCAAGAAGTTGGATTTTTCCAAAGTGAAGTGTTTTCACTGTCACGAACATGGGCATCTTGCTACTAACTATCCGTAGAAGAAGAAGAAGAAGGTTGTTGGAGCTGCAGCTGGTGAGGCCCTTGCCTCGCAATTTGAACTTGATGTTGGATTACTCAGGGGGGGGTGAATCAGTAATAGAACAATTTAATCCCTTTTAACCATATAATCCAAGTGTTATATCAATGAAGCATTATTATCCAATAACTGCAGAGTAAATAAGCAATGAACAAATGAACAATCATACACATACACAGTACACCAGTGTTTTACGTGGAAACCCAAA
>ML786697.1:690836-703507 GCA_009831015.1 Picea engelmannii | reverse complement strand
AGGGCTTTCACCATAAGGGGACCACTTTGGAGTTCATCCATATTTACTTCTTATCAACCATGACAAAACAATAATGAGTCATATTTACATCAAACACTATTGGGTCCATTACCCAAAACTTTGTGCTACGGGTCTTTCTTCAACGGTTGACATCAATGACAACCAACCTTAATCAACACTTGACTTCTCCTTGATCACATGCATGGAATCAAGTTCATTGGGATTGATGTGGTATTTGGATAGTGGCACTTCCTTCCACATGACGGGAGATAAGGACCTTTTCAGTGACTTGGAGGAGAAAGATCTCAAAATGCAAATAGAGATGGGCGACAATGGACGATATAGTGTGACTGAAATTGGTACCATTACCTTTCAGAGGGAGTCAAGTAAACCATTTCAATTGAAAGATGTTATGCATGTTCCAGGTCTGAAGAAAAACTTAGTCTCAGTCGCAATGTTGGAGGACAGAGGCTATGATGTTGTTTTTAGTAATGGAAAATCTTTCCTGCGACATAAAACAAAGGGTCAAATCAAGAAGATAGGGATTCAAGTTAAGAATATCTACAATATGGAGGTAGATGGCTACGCTTCCATGATGGGCAAGGCAAAAAAAGTGGTGAGCTGGGATGAGGGTGAATTATGGCACAGGGGATTGGGCCATCTGCATCATGGAGCCTTGAAAATCATGCAGAAAATATCTACTGGACTTTCAATGGGAACAATTTCTCAGTTAGATCAATGCAAGGGTTGCACCATGGGGAAGTATGTAAAGTCCACCTTTCATGAAAAGGGGAACCGTGCTTTAGTGATCTCGGAGAGAGTTCACACAGACATGTGTGGACCATTCTCGATTGCTTCAACAAAAAAACATAAGTATTATGTTATTTTTGTTGATGACTTTTATTGTAAATGTTGGATCTTCTTCATGCAGAAGAAGGATCAAACATTCTCAAAGTTCTATGAGTTTAAAGAATTGGTGGAGAAAGAGTCAGGGAAACAAGTGAAGGCTTTGAGGAGCGATAATGGTGGAGAATACATCTGTAGAGAATTAAAATACTTCTACAGCAAAGAAGGAATTCAAAGAGAACTCATAGCGCCTCAGAGCCCACAAAAAAATGGGGTCGCGAAGAGGAAGAACAGAATGATCATGGGTGCACCACGAGCGATGTTGCATGATCAGGGCATACCGATGCATTTGTGGGCGGAAGCATGCAATATTGTTGTTTATGTGAAAAACCATTGTCCTCATAGAGTACCTAGAATGAGTACACTTGAAGAAGCTTTCACTGTTAAGAAACCTAATGTTTCTCATTTTAAGATTTTTGGCTCATTTGTTTATGTGCATGTGACCAAGGATGCTATGAAGAAGTTGGAGCCGACTGCTAAAGTTGGTATATTTGTGGGGTACAAAAAACACCCTATAATTATCGTGTGTATTTTCCTAACAGTAAGATGAGTTTTATGCGACGGGATATAAAATTAGATGAGGGGAAAACCATGCGGTTGTCCCTTGAGAGGTAGTTGGAATTGCATGCAGAGGAGGAACTGTTGGTTTCCAAAAATGATTCTCAAGATGTGGATCAATCACATGAGGAGGTTCAAGGACTGGAGGAAGCCACTCATGCAGATCCATCCATCATAAATGGCAGAAAGCGCACCACAGAAGTTGATAGATTGAGACTAGATGTTTCATAGAATGTAGGAGCCCCTATTTCACAGCACAGACAGAGACAATGTTCTGATCGATTTACTGGATACATGGCTCTCATGAGAAATTGTATTGTGACTAAGCCATATTCCTTTCAGGAATCAGTCCAGAAGCCCACATGGGTAGATGCAATGGTGGAGGAGTATGACTCCATTTTCAAAAATAGTGCATGGGAAATTGTCCCAAGACTGGTCAACAAATCAGTGGTAGGTTAGAGATGGATCTACAAGGTAAAGAAAGTTGTTGAAAGGAGTGTGGAGAAATACAAGGCCATATTTGTGGCCTAGGTCTTCTCACAGATCGAGGGGATATATTATGATGAGACCTTTCCACCTGTCGCAAGGTACAATTCCATAAGGACCAACCCTTCTCTCTCAACGTAGATGGGTTGGTGCATTCATCATATGGATGTAAAAAATGTGTTTATCAATGGGATCATTGAGGAAGAAGTGTACATAGAGAAGCATGAAGGATTTGAGATCTTTAGCAATGAGTCACATGTGTACCAACTCAAGAGAGAATTGCATGGGCTGAAGCAAACACCCCATGCTTTGTACACTCAGATAGACAGTTATTTCACGGACTGGGCTTCACCAAAAGTGAAGTGGATGCAAACCTATATCAAATTGTGGTGGAGGGTAATCTTGTAATCATTGTTCTTTATGTTGATGATTTAATACTGACTGGTGATGATAAACTGATACACTCATGTAAGGAGGACCTTGCAAAGAAGTTCGAGATGAAGGATTTGAGCCTCCTCCATTATTTCCTTGGATTGTAAATATGGCAGAGAGATGGTGAAATTTTTGTGTCTCAAGGAAAGTATGCAAGGGAGATACTGGGTAAGTTTCACATGGAGGGATGCAAACCTATGGATACTCCTCTTCCAAGAAACTGGAAGAAAGAGGATGCTATTTCTAGAGAGGTAGTGGATGCCACTGCCTATCGACAATTAGTGGGTTCGCTATTGTATCGAGTGAACATGAGACCAGACATTTGCTATGCAGTTAACCAACTTAGTCAAGCAATGGTTAAGCCTACCAGGCTCGTTTGGAAGGCGGTAAATCATGTCCTGAGATACCTGAGGGGCACATCTGAGTATGGCTTATGGTACAGACAGATGGATGAGGTGAAGTTGCATGGCTTCACGGATGCAGATTGGGCAGGCATCCCAACGGACAAAAAGAGCACATCAGGGAGGATCTTCAGTATCGAATCTATAGTTGTTTCTTGGTACAGCAGGAAGCAGAGATCCGTGGCACTCATTTTAGCGGAAGCGAAATACATGGCAGCGAGTCAAGTTGCATGTTAGGCTATTTGGATGAGAAAGATCTTGGTTGGTTTGTTTGGTTCTCATTTAGATCTGACAGTGATTCATTGTGATAATCAGAGTTTCATTAAACTCTCGATTAATCCTATGCTTCATGATATATCTAAGCATATAGATATCTGGTATCATCATCTCAGAGATTGTGTGCAGTGGAAGATCACGTTGCTTCAATACATTCCTACGGAAGATCAGGTGCAAACATTCTGACGAAGGTGCTCACCAGGAGCAAATTCGAATACCATAGAGATAGGATCGAGGTGAAGGATAATCCATTTCTTGTTGAGAGGGAGTGTTGAGATTCAAGAAGGAGATCCTAGTGAAAATTATGCACCTACACTAGGATGGAGCCTCAGGCTATTTTTAGGTGGAAGTCTATTTTTAGATGATGAGAAAATTATATTTATAGATGTATGTTGACTATTATTATCCCTTAATAATAGTTGGACAATAGATAATTAATATATTCTCAATGAGCACTTATAAATAGTTAACTGAAGTGGAAAATCAATTAGCTATAGGAAATTCAAGTTCAAAGGTTGACTGGTGGGACATGCAAGTCAAATTAGTTGTAACTGAGTGATTCGAAGTTGTAACAGAGTTATATGTGTAGTTATGTGAGTTGTAAAGTAGTTTAACTCAGTTAAGTGAGTTAAGCTCAGTTGTACTAGTTGTAACTGAACTTACACTAGTGAGAGATCAGTGAATTAATTATTAATTAATTCACAATCAATGATCTCACATGCAACTGAAGATTTACCATTGTTAACTACATGCATGTCAGATCTAGTGGAGACCCATTTGAGATAACAGGTGAAAGGGACAGTTTGACTATTAGTTGTGACTTTAGTGGGTGCACTCATGCAACCACACATACATTGGATGTGCCAATGAGGAATGCACAGCCTAGGAAAGAGGATTCAATTCATTGTAGGGTTTTCCATTAGCAGGGATTGCACAGAGGAGGTAGGTTTTCTGGAGGCAGTAAATTGGCACATACATTTGCCAATTTTTGTATGACAGTGTGAGACGATTGTATATTTTACTGAGAGCTCTTGGATTAGAGTTTTGTATGAGATTGTTTCATGGTCCATGATATATACATAATATATGATAGTGGGGTTTTTAGCTTTATGCTTTCCAGGTAAAAACATTTGTGTTATGTGTGATCGATCTTTCATCTTGATATTGCAATTGGAAATCATGTCTTAAATTCCGAAAGAATTATTGTAGAAGTGATTCTGTATTTAACAGTCGCATATAATTTTTAGATCAGGAGAATCCAGGCAATACATAATTTGTATTGAAATTTCTACAAACAGTTAGATAATTTTGATCTTCTAGATTAGGGTTGATTACATCTTTATAATACCTTAATTTTCTTGTTTCCTCTAACTCTTTATCATACCACATTTTCTCCTTAAATTTTGATTTGACGTTTTTATAATAGTATCTTTATTCTACAAAACGGTTTCTTCCATGATTCCTTGATAGCTTAGCCAAGATTAGGATTCTTTATGCCATCCTTGCTTGTGTCGATGGTGGTTATGACTTGATTTTGAAGAAATTTTAGGTAGCCTCTTGTCTTCCATGTTGTTTAAATTGTTTTTATACATTAGGTATCTAGTCATAGCCATGCTCTTAATGGGGGAGAGGCTTGTTTCTAAGAGGAGGATGGGATAGGGCGTATTTCCTTTAATTTTGAGATTATAGGTTATAAAATTCTTTTGTATTTGCTCTATATTTCTCCAGGATTCACGAGAGATACTACAACCCTGGACTTCACATCCATAGAGAATAAAAGGTATAACAAGAGTCTCAAATATGAGTTTCTTCTTATCCAAAATCCAAAGATCAGTTGATTTTCAATTGTTTTCAAGCCGATAATAAGCTTTCCATCCCCCAATAATACTTTTCTCAATGTTATAATTCCAATTGAGCTTGTGGTGAATATCAATTCCAAGATATTTGTAGGAATTCACTTCCTCCAAGTTGTTGTTGTCATATACAAAGGTATCATAAGGGATATTATTGGATTTAATAATCATGACCTTAGTCTTATCAGTATTAACAATCATACCCATATTGGAGAAAACATTCTTGAGGATTCTTAGTTGGTTTTCAAGATCATGGGGACTCCTTTCCATAAGAACGATATCATTGGCATAAAGAAGAAGATTGATGACTATACTAGTGATAGTAGGGTCGACACAACCTGTTTTTTCCAAGCATTCTTCTAACTTGTCAATCTATGTGCCAAAAAGGGTAAGGGACAAGGGACAACCTTGTTTGACTTTGATATTGCAGTTAATCTATTTTGACCATCCCTCAGTGTTTTTAAACTTAGAAATAACATTCTCATACATCCTTATTGCATCAACCCTCAACTCGAGAGGAACTTTTATCTCTTCCAACCTATTCCAAAGGTTTTTCCTAGGAACCATGTCAAACGATTTTCTAAAGTCAACAAAACAACAAAAAAGAGTGGTTTTAGTATTGTGGAACTCCTCTGCAATGATCCTAAAGGTATCAAGATGGTTCACAGTTGAATGATATTTCCTAAACCCGGCTCGGCCTTTAGCTCTTTTACCGTGACTTTCTATCCAAAGGCTAATATTCTTTTCCAAAATAATCCCATAAAGCTTGGCTAAAATTGGGCTACTCATAATGGTCCTATAATTAGAGGGAATGTTTCTATCCCCATTTTTAAAAATAGGAATAATGAGGCTTTGCGTCCAGGGTTTAGGGAAGCCCTGCTTGACTGCTAAATTGAAGAGCTTGTGTATGTGAGGGATAAGGATTGGCCCTCCAATTTTAAAAATTTCAGCTTGGTAGCCTTCAATGTCCTTGGCTTTCCCATTTGTGAGTCACTTAACCCTGAACTCTATGTCATCTAAAGAAAAGACTTCTTTTTTTCTAGGGACAATAGGAATGGTGTCCATGGAATTAGGGAACTTGTAAAGACTTTTAAGGTAGTAATTTCAGGTTCTTAAGGGAATCTTATTATTTTCTTTAGTATTTCATTTTAGAATTTGGCTCCAGAACTTCTTAGGATCCAACTTGTATAGTTGTGAAAGTTGCTCTTGCCTTTTATTGATATAGTATCTTTTTTTCCTTTTAATTAGGGCTTTGTACGTATTGATCTTATTGATTTTTAAGGACTCATTAGAAGCATCCCTAATGGATTTCCTAGCAATTTTACATTCTTTATCATACCAAGGGTTAGTCGTTCTATTATTCTTTTTATAGGACACCTCGAAAGAGAACTTGTTAATAAAAGTGGAAAGGGTAGTTGTAAAATTATGATAGATTTCTTCAATGTTGTCCTTATAAGTTAGGAGGTTTAATTTTCTATTTAAATCCTTTAAGAAAACGTCAACTTTACTTTTGTCAAAGCGCAAATTCCTTTGATTATCAGAATTCTCTTCATTGGTGCTCCTATGCATGTAAAAATTTAGAATTAGGGTTAAAGGTTTATGATCATAGTCAGGCTCATGGTCATTTAAAAGGTCAAAAATTGTTATTTGGTTGGAAATGGGGATATCAGATATCACATAATCTACAACACTACTACCTAGCCGATGAATACAGGTCATCTGGTTGGAGTTTGGCCACTTCATTACTCCATTGCAAATTATTAGGTCTTGAGAGCTGCAGAGCTTGACCAACTCAGTACCAAACAAATTCTCAATTAGGTCTTCAGATCTTCTTTTATAGCTATTAGATAAAACAAGGTCCGCATCTAGCCATAAAGGATCATGGTTGGGTTCATTACTTAAAAGAGTAACTTGTTTAGTAGCAGTCCTAGCATTAAAGTCTCCTAGCAAGAGGATCTTACCTTCATTTTTCAAATTATAAATATCTTATTCTAAATTATTATAGGGACAATTTTTATCTAGATTATTTTTCTTAAAAAAAGTAGAATTAATAGGTTCAAAATAACAAATTGTTATATACATCTTCTTAGCACTGGTGTCTAAAATTTCTATCCAAATGTATGTATTGATTAAGAGGGTCAATCTTATAAAGTTGAATGTGAGGAGAAATGCTCTTTCTAATATAACAAGTTATGCCTCTTATCCCTCTACGATGGGATTTTTTGTTCCATGCCGACCACAAGACAAATCCGTCCATGTTAGGGACCTTAGACTCCTCATGCTCCCAAGTTTCAGCTAGATAGATAATATCAATATCACTCGAGATCCAACTTATCATAGGACCTTTGCGCCATGGAGAGCCACGACAATTCCAAAAAAGGATCCTGAGTGTCCTAAATTCCTATTTATTATTATCTTTCTGGTTTCTATCCTTAACAATAACTTTTTGGTTTCTAATTATTGCCCATTTTCTTTTTTTCCTTGCTTCTTTTACCTTTTGAACTTCAATTAAAAAAATGTATAAAATTTATTATTTAATTTGTACTTATTTTTAAAGATTTTAATTACCATTTGTTATTCAATTAAATGACAAAGTTTGGATTTCATTTTAAACTTTAATTTGTATTTAATTTTAAATATTATTTATTATTCAACGAAATGAAAAAGTGTGTAAGATAATTTAACTAAATGAAAAAGTTTGTATTTCATTTTAAAATTTAGCTTGTATTTATTTTTAAAGATTTTAAGTACCATTTGTTATTAACTAAATGAGAAAGTGTGTAAGATGATCCTTCTCATTGACATTTAAAATAAGATAACTTTGTCTTTTATAATCTTAAAATCAATAATCCAACTCTCCAATACCTTTTAAGGATATTTATTTACAACTCCCAATTTGTTCTCACATATTGTTTAACCTCTCCTTGTATCTTCAAAATTAAAATATGATTTTCAAGAAGTTCACATAATTGAATACCATTAAGAAGAACATAATTGACTAACATGTTATTTGTTGTGGATATTTATATGACTTTGAGAGTTGAGAGAACTTATATATAAGAAATATGGATATTTATATGACCTTGAGAGTTGAGAGATTATATATAAGAAATATGACCACATATGAATGACATCTCTATCGAGCCAAAGTGACAATGTTGTCATTGTTTGTGGAAAAACATGGTCTACAATCCAAGTTGGAATAATGATCTCAACATATAAAGAGAAAATATTTTGTATCATGTGGATTTGGGTGACAGTGATGTTATTATATGTAAAAATAGTATATCTTAATATAAAGAGAAAATATTTTGTATCATGTGGATTTGGGTGACAGTGATGCTATTATATGTAAAAATAGTATATTTTAATTTAAACATTTTATGTTTTTGATTTTTATTATTAGTGATAAAATTGTAATTTTATATTGTTTAAATAGGGGTTTTTAGTGTATAAATGAATTAATCATTCTAAAAAACTTAAATACTGGAAACATGTAATCTCAATTAATGAAAAAAATGATCGAAAAAAATAAAAACTTAAAAAGTTTAGACCACTTTAATAATATTCATCAAGTAGAGAGTAATATTAAGAAATGGTATATTAGAATTGTCATTTATAATGATATCATTATAAAAAAAAAAAATATTTATTATGTAGAATTTTAATATACATTATTTGGAAATAGGTAAAATTACTAATTAGTATCTTGACTATCGTTCATTTAAGTAGAATTAATTGTTATGTTGGAATTGCAATTCATTTTATTGTTCAAACTTGTTTTTTGACTTGTTAGTGTTAGCTTCTTAAATGTGATAATGATGTCATCATACACAGGAAAAAATTGTTGGAAGTTCAGATTTGAGTGATTGAGTCTCTATAAGAGTGCCCCGAGGATTTAGACAACCCTAAAAAATTTATTCACTATGTAGAATTTTAATATATACTATTTGAAAAATAAATAAAATAAGTAGTATGTTGGAATTATCATTCATTTAAGTAGAATTAATTGGCATGTTGGAGTTGTCATTCATTTTAAGTGGAATTAATTGGTATGTTGAAATTGTGATTCATTTTAAGGTTCTAACTTGTTTTGGTTTTTTGACTTGATTGCTTTGTCTTCTTAAATGTGATAAAGATGATATCATATAAATGATAATTTTAATCATTATCTAGAATTTTAATATACATTATTTAAAAATATGTAAAATTATGAATTAGTCATGTTATTGTAGTCCATTTTGTTATTGTTCTCCATTTTAGTGTTCTAATTTATTTTGTTATCTAGAATTTTAATATACATTATTTGAAAATATGTAAAATTATGAATTAATTAATGTTTTAATTAATTTATTTTATTTTTTTTACAATATTTATTAAAATAAATATAATCTTTGAAATTTATATTTAAAATAAAATTAAATTTGAATAAAATGACTATTTTCTGTTTAAATTATATTTTTGAATGCATAAATAAATTCAACTTCCTGAAAAACCTATAAATCGCTAAAAAATAAAAAGTTTTAACTACTGCTTTTATTTATAGTATATAAATATGTAAAAAACATATTTAAAAATAGATATAACCACAAATTAATATTGATATGTTGAAAATGTTATCCATTTTCCCGTTCCAACATGTTTTGGTCCATTGATAACATTTATTAAGAATCTACAAAGTGTAAAACCAAGAATTGACATTTCGATATTATCACCCAATTTCCTTTTCCAACTCGCCCAAAAGGCCCATTTCTTAACAGCATTTATTAAAAAACTACATAATGCTTAAAGATCGCAGACCTAATGTATTAGGGCGTTAGTTAAACACGAAACAAAAATCTGCACTATACGATGAGTGACAGTCGTGAGTACGTTGAAAAATTGAAATGTCACAGTTCTAACATGCTCATAATGGCTCTTGATGGTTCAGCAGGGCATAATTTCTATAGTCCTTCATTTTTGACGTATACAATAATACGGTAAGTTGATCGTCGTTTCCTCCGTACGTAACAGGCCGTGTTATTGTAATTTGACTGTCAAACAATTTCAAATAAACCATTAAATGCTCTCAGGATCTAACGGCACCGTCAAAAACATCCCCATGTGCCCATACTCTCCAACTATACTTATTCGGTTCTAAGTCTGCGTGATCATGGCATTTCTACGTGCTTTGTAGACTGAGAATTGGGAAAATGATATCTTCTCACTAATCGTTGCAGAAGCCATTGCAGTTTCACTATTCATGCTGAATCTAAAATTTTCAGGAGAACAGCAGCACAGGAGCAGTTCAACCCCGAGGGGAGGTTCCTTCCCATATGGATTCCAAGAAGCATTGGCCCAGTTTGTTCAAATCGAAGTCCTCACCATCATTCGGAGATCAATTGCATGAAACCTCTAATTCTTCGCCCATGAGGACACCATATTCTGAAGGTCAGCAATATCCCCTCCCTTCAAAATCCAACCTTAATCCAGCTTATTTAGTTCCATAAATAAGTAGAATATCTTTTAGCTTGTGAGTGGGTTTAATAGTTGATAATATGTTTTCTTTTTATCAGGTTACATGTTCAAATCTAGAAAAGTAGAGTATCTCTTTGTAGGATTTGTAGGGTTTGTAGGGTTTAGAAAAGTAGAGTATCTCTTTGTAGAGTTTGTAGGGTTTAGCAGTGAAATTTCACTATTTTTACAGTAACATTTATATTTCTTATTTTATAAACAAAGAGATCTCATACATTAATTTGGTGTATAATTAAACTTGTCCTATGAAGAAAAAAATCTCATACATAACTAATTGTGATTTTAGATTATTATTATTAAATATATAAATATAATTATATTTTCATGGAGCAGCAGCCGGATCATCACCTAATTATGAGAGGGAGAAAGAGAAGAGTCCTCCCAAAGCAAGACCCAGATGGAATCCAAAAACAGAGCAGATCCAGATCTTGGAAGACATATTCAATTCTGGCAAGGTGAATCCTTCAAGAGAAGAAATAAAAAATATAAGAATTCAGCTAGAGCAGTTCGGTCAAGTTGGAGACGCCAGTGTCTTCTACTGGTTCCAGAACAAAAAGTCCAGAACAAAGCAAAAGCAGCGACTACTCCAGGCTACAAACAAATCTATATCTAGTGCCGAGACTGGGACTCCATCTACAAATTCATCGACATCAACGACAACGACATCAACATCTGTCCAGTCTAAACCTATGACGGACCTTGCTAATTCCATACCCAATAATATTGGAGATCAGCCCAATTCCTCTTCTGTTGTGCCCGTTTCTTCTTTTTCCGTGCACCATTACGATCAGCAGGTAAAAGAAAATATGAATAATAATCAACGCAGTAACATGCAACCAGCAGGAATATTGAATGAAGGTACAAGTCCTCATATTACTGGAAAAATATTCTCTTCAAGCTGCGTTACAAGAGGCCCGTTCAATACCGTTATTAATTTCATGCTTCATTATCATGAATGTATAGTTTTCTTGGCCATGTCTAATGTTAATCTTGGTTTGCAGGAACAGGAATCGTGCAGGACTCGATCAAAACCAACCCAATAATAACTGTATTCATCAATGACATCCCAATTGATCTCCCCATGGGGCCGATAAACTTCAGGGCTTGCTTCGGGGATAACGCACTTTTGTTCAACTCCTCATGCCAGTCGGTGCCAGTGAATGAATGGGGGTTCACCTTGGAAGGCCTGAAGCATGGAGCTTTGTATTTCCTGGTATGCTATATTTATCCCGCCTGTTATATGGAATCATCTTGAATTCAATGAATTCTCAAAACATAAAATCTAAAAGTATGGTCGGATCTTACTTGCTTCGTGTCTGTTTTCCTTCTATATCTGCAGCTATAATGGCGAGGGTCTGCTTTCTTCGCTCGACTTCTAATTGCAGTCTAATTCTCTGTTACCAGCAACTTCTGTAGCTTGATGTCTCAGCTATATAGTAAAAATACAGTGTCAGCAAATAACAGGTGTGTTGGACTGTACGGTATGGTTTTAAAATTAATGCTATGTCTATGGACTTCTTCAAGTTCATGAGTGTAGTGACTGGGTAGGTAGGTACCGTCCAAGAATTCAAATTCAATTTTTGGAAGTTAATGGTTTATTCAAATTCAACTATTATTTTTTAATGGCTTGTTTAAATTCAACTATTTTTTAATGTAATGGCTTCATTCAAATTAAACTATTATTTTGTACAATATGTCTTATATGTCTTACACGTTGGAGATGACTGTCCTATATATAACTGTACAATAATTTAATGTTCATTTTATGACTTTTCTGTTTCTCTATACTTGTCAGAATGCTTCGGTATAAACAGTATTTTTTTAAAGATTTTCCAAACTGTTTGTCCATGCCCAAAATAGCCACACTTTATATCTCATCAAAATAAAGATTTTCCAGAGTGTTTTACTCCTACCTAAAATAGCCACATGATACGAAAGAAACATAAAACGTTTTGCTATAAATAATATTTTATTAAGAAGCATTTTCCAAAGTGTTTTGTCCTTGCCCAAAATAGCGACATGATGAGACAGAAACAGAAAGCGGATGTAGACATCATCATTCGAAGCATTTGGAATGTAGCTAACCATCATTCATTTTGAAGCATTTGGAAATGGAGCTGACCATCAGTCATTCTGAATCATTTTGAAGTATTTGGAAATGTAGCTAACCATCAGTCATTCTGAAGCATTTGGAAATGTAGCTACCTATCAGTTATTCTGAATCATTTTGAAGCATTTGGAAATG
>ML786697.1:644720-657806 GCA_009831015.1 Picea engelmannii | reverse complement strand
CGGATTGGTCAAACCCTAATTGTAATAGGCTAAATAAGAAGTCGGCCCCAGAATATATTAAAGAGGCCCCATAATATATTAAAGGTGGTTATAACCACCTAGAAGAAGAAGTCGGCCCTGCGAGTGAAGAGACACTTCCACACATGCCAGAATTGTATAAATAAGAGAGGCCAATTCCTCATTTAGACACACACTCAGCTCACTCATCTAGTGCACAAGTATTGAAGGAAGTTGCAGTTACCAGTTGCTAGAAGAAGGAAGAGAGAGAGAGGTGCATCCTTGGGAGAGGAATTTCTGTGTTGTTTGGTTCATTATCTTGGCATTCTATTGGCTATCTATATTAAGGAAGTTTTGTTGGGTTTTCTTCCCCTTGATGGTTTCCCAGGATAAATGATTGTGTACTCTTGTGATTGTGTTTCTCTCAGTGATCCTGTTTATTCTATTGCTATCTAGTAAATAGAAAGGTAACCTAATAATAGCTTAAACTTTAATAGCCAGTAAAGTCTAGACGTAGACTTAGGTGATATGGGGTGGGTTTTTTTGGGTTCATGTTTGTTTCCCGTGTTTTTTGGTATCCACGATATTGCATGTAGTGAAGCTTGCTTAAAGGCTAGTTGTAACTACATTAAAAATCGGTATGAAGGTGAGTGGTGAATGCTTACTTGGCCAACATGGCTGGATTTGGTCAAGGAAATGTTCTTGTCAAAGTGGAGCACATAGACTCCATAAAAAGGTGCCTGGAGGTGAGATTTGTGTCGAGCTTACTTGGTTGGATTCGTCTGTTTATGGCAAAGGTCTCGAACATAGTGTTCGAGGTGGAGAATTGAAGGTTCTCAAGATTGTGACAGAAGAGTTGTTTGCAAAGCTCAAGTTATCATTGTATGGCCTGAAATGCGCATCAGGAAATGATATAAGATGTTTGATTCCTTCATGGTGATCCAGGTTTTAGAAGAAGTGGCAATAACCATTGAGTGTATGTTATTGTTGGCCCTTCGTTATGGAATTAAGCGAATATTAAGGGAGAAAAGGCAAAATGCGAACTGTGCGGAAGACACAGTGACTAATACTGGGTTGAAGTGAGCAAAAGAGAAGAAAAGATGGAGTGAAGTAAGAGAAAGAAAGTCATTGGACGAGGAGATCGAGGATGACAGATCAACATGGAAGAGGTATCGTGGACAACTCAACAAGCAAAAGAAGATGTCAACAGATGCTTTGAAGTACCGCGCATGAAGAAAGGAAAGATAGGCTGGCGAAGCCCTGAAAATGTGGGTCAAGTTGACCTAGGGTTTTATACACCTAGGGTTTTTGTATCTAGGGTTTTGACACTTAGGTTTTAACCTAAGGGTGTCTGAGAGCTATTGTAATTTATAAATAAAGGTCTAAAGGACCTGGGATGGGTTGGTGCTAAGTGGGTTGAGAGTTCATTATTATTGTATGATTAAGTGAGTACTACTGTGTGAGAGAGAAGTGATGAGTGGGAGATCCTTCTGGTATTGTAAGATCTCCAGCTGGGTGCGAATATCGACCCTGCAACTGGGTGCGCAGGGAGGGGAGAGAAAGAGAGAGAAAAAGAGACAAGAAGAGAAGATCTGCTAGCTAAGAGCGCAGATAAGAATTGTATTCTTTCATATTAATATATCATAAAACACAGTTCTGTGGACGTATCCCTAGAGAGAGGGTGAAACGCGTATATCTTGTGTTGTGTTTGATTGATGTTTTGTTCTCTGTCATTTGATATGCTACTATTGTTTTACTATGTTAGATTTGACAGATAGTTGTGTAGAGTAAGTATGAGCTAGGATTATATCTATATATATATATATATATATATATATATGTTGTGTTGTTCTTGTAATAGATCCACTTGGTATTTCCTTTGGTTGTATACATCCTTGTCCTACAACCCCCCATAGTTACTTTGGGTGAGACTGCATCTTCTTCGCAGGCATTGCCGAAAAGGCCAATAGTTAGGGCTTGTTGGTGTGCTCTTGGAGCCTAAACCCTGGGTCTACCCCTGTGCCAACAAATGGTTCTGTTGTCGGGACCGAAATCTTCTTGAGGGAATGTCAAGGTGGTTTCCATTGAAGACAGAGATTCAATATTGGATACAAGATCAAGAAAAGGACTTCGTTGAAGCCCAGAACAAGAACCCTAATATTAGTATAGAGGATTGGTTGGGAAGATATATCTTTATTGATATACACGAGATTTTCTTTGGAGGAATCCATCAAGAGCTATATGAGTGGATAGCTAGGTTAAAAGATACCCAGTTCGAAGTCAGAATCGTATCACCTATGGTTTGGACGTTGGTGTTGATCAAGAAGGTCAAGAGAGTTTATAACGTTGTGTCAAGAGCAGTAGATCATTGGTTTGATAGTACCATTGGAGGGTATATCACTGAGTTTGTTGTTGATAGAGTGGAATCGTATAGCCAAGCAGAGAGATACTTATTTAAGGGACCAAGAGGAAAATTTTTACATTTTCTAAAGTTGAAGATCAAGATGTTATTGCATGAGAAGAACATCTTGAAGATACACTAATCGGTCAGATCGGAAGAGATAAATGTTCAAAAATTCAGACAGCAACAACGACACTGAGGCTGGACATACATGCAGTGGGAAAGTATTCAGAGAATTTCACCTCATGAACATGTTTAAGAAGAAATATAGAGACAAAGGGTTCTACAGTGGAGAAGAGGCAGATATGATAGAGGAAGAACATTCAGAATCCGCTAGGACAAAGGAACCTTGCTAAGAAGAGCTAGAAACTTCAAGAACTGTGCCGACTGTCGAAGTAAGTACTATTATTCTTGCTATTATTTCAGCATCGTCAAGTAACCAGAGTAACCTAAGTCATCAAAACGTTCAGAGCACTGTCACTAGTAGTCCACCACATACTCAGTCAAGAAACCTAGGAAGATCTATGGCAGATGAGATGAGGTTACCCACCTTTAGAGGAGATGGATCTGAAGATCCTGATCAACATCGGTTTCTATGTGAGGTTGTGTGGAGTATTAATAATATCATCGACGAAGCCATCAAACGGGCTCAGTTCAACACTACCCTAAGAGATCACGCACTGAGTTGGTACATGAAATTTGTCCAAGGAGTTACACGTAAACCGTTGAAATCCATTAAGACTACGCTAACTATCGAATTTAAGAAACCTAAGTCAAAGTCGTAGTGCATTACAAAACTAAAAGAAATCAAGAAGAGAACAATTGAACCTGTGTGGGATTTTGATCAGATATTTAATACCTTGACAGGCCATTTGAGTTTCAGATCCTAGATGAGCAGAACAAGGAATGGTTCATTGTTTCCCTCTTGCCACACATCAAAGTTCCTTTGATGCAACAAATGATTACTTCGTAGGCTAAGTCACTAGAGATCGCCATGAAATTGGAATCAACCCCTATGGGAGAATCCAACTCAGGTATGAGTCAAATCTTGAGTCAGCTAACTAGCTTATCATTGCAGGTCGAAGATATGAAGAAAGACAAGAAAAAAGATAAAAGAGAAGACATTTGGTGTATCAGGTGCAAATCAAAAGGCCATGAAAAGGAACATTGTCCCTTATTTTAGGAATACCTGGCCTCTGTAGGTCCGAGCCCTTTGAATCAAGTTACCCTACCCTGGTGCGAGGTATGTAGAAATCAACATCGCCCTAGTGAATGTTACTATCTTCCAAAATATGTCCAGACACCCACAAATTTGTATTGCACATTCTGTAAGTCGGTAGGACATGATGATAGGGATTGTAGGGATTACGATCTCATGCATGAAATATCAAGGGATATATACAAAATTCAAGGTGAAGTACAACAAGAAGGAACCACTGCGTAGTATAATTCCCCTGGGAGAGGAAACTTCAACCCTCAGGGTGGATTCTGCGGAAGAGGAAGAGGAGGAGGTATGGGTCGAGGTCGAGGACATATCATCTTTTATAACTATGCATAGTCAGGAGACTTGGCAAGGGACTTCCAGAACCCTTGTACCACTTGCAGCTACTGCAACTCATTCGAGCATGTTATTGAGGAATTTCCAGCATTGTTGGCTAAGCTTCAAGAGAAACGAGGAGGAAATCAACAAATACAACTAATCAAAGTATAACCTCACGAAGAAGATCCCAAATTCATTGTTATCACACGAGGAGGCATTGTCACAGGAAAAGACAAAGTGATCCAAGGAAATACTATAGAAGAATTAGGAGTTAGGAAAGCTACAGAGAAGACACAAGAATTTGACCCAAGGAAAGAGAAGCAGATATTTGAGGGAAAAAGAAAGGAATTCAGAAGAGACCAGGCTTCTTCATCAAAAGTTTGACCAGAAGTAAGAGAATATGGAATGCCTCTGGAATTTGATCAATCTACTTCACCCAGAGAAGGAAAAGAGGTGAGTAAACTTGGCAGTTTCTTGTATACGTGTATTGAGTTGATTAAAGATGAAAAATCCATACAAGAACTTCAAAATTTGGTCAGACAATATGAGATAGGAAGGGTAAATCCTTTGTTGAATAAAGCAGTACATCAACTATCCAAGAAGAGAAGGAAAAATAAAAAACTACACCTTAATGCTCAAATTGGAGAGTACGATATAGACTATGTGGTCCTCGACTTAGGGTCGGAGGTCAATGTCATGATGAAGCAGACTTGGGTACTGATGGGAAAACCTAAGTTAATATATTCCCCTATTAGGCTTAGGATGACTAATCAACAAGATGTAAGCCCCTTTGGAAGACTGGAGCAAGTCCTTGTGGACATCGATGGAGTAAGTACATTTGTAGACTTTGAGGTGATTGAGGTAGTTGACGATAACTCTCCTTACCCTATGCTGTTAGGAATTGATTGGGCTTTCAATAATTACACTGTGGTTAATTTAAATAAAAGAAGAATGGCGTTTGAAAGAGATGGCCTTAGGGTCATTGCACCTTTGGATCCCTATGAAGGTTAGAGATACACATAACCCATCAGAGAAGAAGACTATGCATATGAACTAGAAAACATATACAAATTGGCATCCAGACAACAAGACTACATTAACCCTACAACAGATGGGAATTTGAGCTGTCGAAGTGACAACACATGCTCATCAGATTCAGAAGAAGCACTAGAGAACTGGCAGAACAAAATGTACGAAGTATCTACAAGGATATGTGCTAGATTAACCAAGGAATTCCATTGGATCGGCACAATAGTAAGTAACTTACCCACCTTTGATGTTCTGAATCATTTAGAAGCATTCTTGTTGGACTTTGAAGAAATTGTACCACTACCACAAATACTGTTGGCAATGGATGAGACCCTGAAATCAACTCCAGCAAGATGATGGGGGACACACAAAAACAATATTACATACTGGGTACAATGTCACACTTTGATGATAGTGCAATTTTCAGAACAAGTACAAGGTTGTGAAGTTAGGTACATGGGTCGAAGCTGTCCAAAGGCCCATGCATGCAGTTGTGATTAATCCTGGAGAAACATTCCTCAAGAGAAGTTGGAGCACAAATTCATTAACACACTGGACACAACTCCCATGAACTGGTATCTTCAAGCAGAACTGCACGTCATCATTGCAGATTGGGAAGGTATGACCCAAAACTTTGTAACTACCTTTTTCTTTGAAAGCCAATATCCTATAGTAGATCAAGCATTACAGGTTGTAAGACATAACATGTTCGAGGAGGCACCTAGCCTCCCTTTGGAGAAAGACAAGGATGAATGGATTATACCTCTTCAGAAGTTGCAAGGCTGTTACAATATCAATGTTGTTGAAGACGATGATCCTAGGAATGTGAACATCATTGAAAAATAAAGCCAAAGAGATGTAGAAGGGCCAGGAGTTGAGCTACCTTTCATTGGAAATCCAATCAAGATCAAGAAAGTCAATATTGGAATAGAGCAAACACTGAAGCTTACAAATGTTGGAGATTATTGGGATGCTGCCACTATTGACAAGATCACAGAATTACTGCATGAATATCAGGACTTATTTCCAACCAAGTTCATTGATATGAAGGGAATTAAAGGGCCCATGGGAGAGATGAGGATCCCTTTGAAACCAGGTGCAAGGCCAGTCAAACAGAGACATTATAGATTGAACCCTAAATATAAGGAGAAAGTGAAGATCGAGCTTGACCGAATGCTGGAAGCAGGAATCATAGAACTTTTTGAAGAATCAGAATGGATTATACCTATGGTGGTACAAGATAAGAAGACAGGAGAAATCAGGATCTGTGTAGATCTTAGGAATTTGAATGATGTCTGTTTGCATGACCCATTCCCTACACCATTTACTAACAAAGTGTTAGATAATGTAGGAGGACAGGAGGTGTATTCTTTTACAGATGGATTTTCAGGATACCATCAGATCTGGATTGCCAAGGAAGATCGCCATAAGACCACATTTGCAACAGAATGGGGATCCTACCAGTATACAATGATGACATTTGGATTGAAGAATTCCCCAGCCATCTTTTCGAGGGTGGTGGTCGAATAATTTAAGGAGTTTTTACATATATTCCTGGAAGCATACTTTAATGATTGGACCATTTTCAAAATTTTGCACAATCATATCGAATGTTTAAGGCTAATGTTGGATAAGTGCAGGCAATGTCAGATTTCCTTGAACCTGAAAAAGTGCATCGTATTTTCACCCTTCGAAGTGTTGCTAGGCCATATTGTGTGTAAGCAGGGATTGTTGGTAGATCCATCCAAGATTGCCATTATAGTCGATCTACCCCCTCCTACTTCAGTCAAACAACTGCGCATTGTGATGGGACATATAGGATACTACAAGAATCTCATTAAGGGATACACATAGATTACAACACCCATGGAGAAGATTTTGAAGAAATACTGTTAGTTTCATTAGAGAGAAGAATGCCAACAGAGCTTTGACACACTGAAATAGAAAATTGTTATTGCACCCATTCTGGTTTTCCCAAACTAGAGTAAGGAATTCCACGTGCATGTCAATGCATCATCTATTGCATTAGGTGTTGTGTTAGCACAATCGAGAACATGAGACATCGACTACCCATTATCCTTTGCTAGCAGGAAGCTATCAACAACTGAGATTAATTACACCACCACATAGCGAGAAGGATTAGCCATGGTGTATGCATTGCAGAAGTTTCACCACTACTTGTTGGGAGGACACTTTAAAATGTTTACTGATCATTTTGTGCTAAAATACCTAGTCAACAAGCCAGTATTAGGGGGGAGAATACGGAGATGGCTTCTGCTATTTCAGGAATATGATTTTGAGATCGTGGTTAAGCCAGGAAGAATGAACAAAGGTCCTGACCACTTGTCAAGGTTGTAACATGGAGAAGAGACTACTATTTTGGAGGATACACTATCGCATGCATAGTTGTTGGCCATTAGAAAAATTGATGATCACTTCGCAGAAATAGTCCAGTTCCTATCAACAGGAATGGCACCTAGTGAATATACAATCACCCAGAAGAAACAGCTAGTAGTGCGCACTGCAGAATTTTCACTTATAGTTGGACAACTATACAAGATGGGACCTAATAAGATATTGCAAAGGTGTGTTATGGAAGTAGAGATACCATTCATCAACGTCAAAGATCATGAAGGCATCACAGGAGGACACTATGCAGGTAAAGAAACAACGCAGAAGGTTCTTAGAGATGGCCTCTAGTGGCCTATCCTACATAGAGATGCTAAGGACTATTACAGAGCCTATGATGTATGCCAAAGAGTTGGGAAGCCATCCAGAAGAGACGATATGCCTTTAGCACCACAACTGACCTTATAGGCATTTGAGAAATGGGCCATTGACTTTGTGGGACCTATCAACCTACCAGGGAAGCACACAGGAGATAGATACATAATCACTGCAACTAAGTATTTGACCAGATGGGAAGAAGCAAGAGAAGTTAAGGACTGTAGTGAAACTACAGCTTCGCGCTTCATATTTGATGATATCATAACCAAGTTTGGATGCCCAAATATCCTTATGAGTGATCAAGGCACACATTTTATTAACACGACTACTGTATCCTTAACTCAGGAATTTGAAGTGAACCATCAGAAGAGAACACCCTATCATCCACAAGAAAATGGGACAGTCGAAGCATTCAATAAGATCTTGGAGACAACACTGACGAAGATATGCAGCCTAAAGAGGGATGACTGGGATTTGAGAGTGCCAACAATATTATGGGCCTATAGAACCACTTGCAAGAAATTGACCATGCAGATCCCCTTAAAATTGGTCTATGGTGTGGAAGCAGTTATACCCATGGAATATTTGGTTCCTAGTTTGAGAATTGCAGCCTTTATAGATATGGATGACATTGGCGTTGTGCAAGAGAGGCTTGTGCAGTTGGTCGACCTGGAAGAAGACAGATTTATTGCAGGATATCATCAACAGGTACAGAGGGAAAGAGAGAAGGCCTACCATGATAGACACATTAAGAGGAAGGCATTTAAGCAAGGTGATTTGGTATTGGTATATGACAGTAAGTTCACGAGGAATCCAGGGAAGTTCAGGATGCATTGGCTTGGGCCATATGAGATTGCCTATGTTATAGAAGGATGAGTTGTGCAGTTGAAGACTTTGACTAGAGAATAGAAGGAAGGTTTGGTGAACGGAAGCTGGTTGAAATTGTATTATGACAACCAGCTGCCTCACTCCTCTTATTAAAATAAAAAGGAAAAGGGTATAGGTACTAGGTGCAGTTGAAACTGGGTACCAGACACAAAAAAGACAGTCTGCACATAGAAGGAAGGAAGGGAGGAATAGAGTTGAAAGCACAAGTTGCCCTGCACAGTCTGAAGTGGAAATGGAATAGAAATTTTAGACCTGAAGTGCCTCGAGACGAGTCACAAGTGAGTGTTGGGGGCCTGTTGGCCCTTGGTTATGGAAGAAAGAGAAGAATAAGGGAGAAAAGGAAAAATGTGAATTGCGCAGAAGACACAGTGACTAATACTGGGTCAAAGTGAGAAAAAGGGTAGAAAAGATGGAGCGAAGTAAGAGAAAGCAAGTCTTTGGACGAGGAGACCAAACATGATAGATCAGCAAGGAAGAGGGATCATGGAAAACTCAACAAGCGAAAGAAGATGTCAACAGATGCTTTGAAGCACCACGCATGAAGGAAGGAAAGACAGGTTGGTGAAGCCCTGAAAACGCGGGTCAAGTTGACCTAGGGTGTTAGACACCTAGGGTTTTGGTATCTAGGGTTTTGACACTTAGGTTTTAACCTAAGGGTGTCCGAGAGCTATTGTAATGTATAAATAAAGGTCTAAAGGAATTGGGATGGGTTGGTGCTAAGTGGGTTCAGAGTTCATTGTTATTGTATGATTAAGTGAGTATTATTGTGTGAGAGAGAAGTGTTTAGTGCGAGATCCTTCTGGTATTGTAAGATCTTCAGCTAGGTGTGAATATCAACCCTGCAGTTGGGTGCACAGGGAGGGGAGAGAAACAGAGAGAAAGAGAGACAAGAAGAGAAGATATGTTAGCTAAGAGCGTAGATAAGAATTGTATGTTTTCATCTTAATATATCATAAAACACAGTTCTGTGGACGTAGCCCTAGAGAGAGGGTGAACCACATATATCTTGTGTTGTGTGTGATTGATGTTGTATTCTCTATCATTTGATATGCTGTTATTGTTTTACTATGCTAGATTTGATAGATAGTTGTGTGGAGTAAATCTGAGCTAGGATTTGATATATAGATGTTGTGTTGTTCTTGTAATAGATCCACTTGGTATTCCCTTTGGTTGTAGAGATCCCTGTCCTGCAACCCCCTATAGCTACTTTGGGTGAGATTGTGTCTGCTTTGTAGGTGTTGCTAAAAGGGCTAGTATTTAGGGCTTGTTGGTGCACTCTTAGAGCCTGAACCCCGGGTCTTCCCCTGTGCCTGGAGGTGATATTTTTGTCGATCTTACTTGGCTGGATTTTTCTATTTATGGTGAAGGTCTCGAACACAATGTTCGAGGTGGAGAACTGAAGGTGCTCAGGATCGCGATAGAAGAGTTGTTTGTAAATCTCAAGTTATCATTGTATGGCCTGAAATGCATCAGGAAATGATACAAGATGTTTTATTCCTTCATGGTGATCCAGGTTTTAGAAGAAGTGGCAATAACCATTGAGTGTATTTTATTCACTATCTTGGTGTTTTGGTTGATGATATGCATGTATCAAGCACAAGCATAGTTAAGATCAATAGGTTGGCTCAGTTGGATAGAACGTTTGAAATGAAGGATCTCCGAGATGAAAAACAAATCTTGGTCATAGAGATACATAGAGACAAGGAAAATGATAAGAGAAGGATATTGATGAGATTCAGTATAAGCCTTGTGAGACTGGTAAATGTCTCTTTAATTTTCATTGTAATCTTTCTTCAAGACGTTGTCCTAGTTATAAGGAGGGAGGGTATGTCTCATGAATATTATGCTAGAATTAAGTATATGTTTGTGATGAGAAGATCATATATTTCATTTGCAGGGAGTTGTCAATGGTCACATGATAAATCCAGGTAGAGGAGTGAAATGGGTGCTTCAGTTTTGAAAGAACTATTATCACCTATCTTAGCTTGCAAGAAGGTGATGAATGGACAAGGCAAAGTATCAGGTAAATTGTTTGTCATGGTGGAGATTATTAGAAGTGACAACCAATTATTCCATCATTGAGGATAATTTGGTTTCCTTGGTGCTATCTACCAGATCCTATAAATTTGGAGATTAGCTCCATTTGTTGCAACAAATTGGTTGAATTAAGAGGCAAAAATAAATGAATTGATTTTAGGAGGATTGCTTAAATATGTAATCTTGATAGGCAGATATTGAGCAAGGGGATTCAAGCCCTCTCTTGGGTTGTCGGTTGCCTATGGTTGTTGTAATATCCTAGTTCTTCTTCTAATAGAATGATTCTACCATTGTCCCGTGGATGTTTCCCTCATGGGGTGAAGGAGGGTTTTACCACGTAAATAGTGTTGTCTATGTATGTTTTATCTCTGATTTTTTTCTGTGTGTTTATGATCTATGTGGGTAAATGGTCTAATAGTCACAATTGTGAGATTGTGGGGACTTATAAAACAATCTTCAGATGAATTTTGAACCTATGATATCCCTCCATGGATACACTTGTACATAAGTCCGAGGGATTCACATTTGTCACAACAATGGCAGTTAGGGTTCATTCTACATGAATTCTATCATGTGATAGTCATTTTTACCTATCCTCCAAGGCATCTCACCTCGCGTTTTTCAGGCGCAAAGTTGACGAGATTACCCTCACTCTCTAATCCCTCACCATATTTCAAATGGGTTTCTTCAAATTTCGTGATTACTCCCTCTACACCAAGATACCATTTGGAAATTATGTTTGCAATGGTTGTTCTATTCATTACAAGATTAAGTGTGATGGTGGTAGCCTCTATTTGTTGAAATCTTAGGATTTAAGCTTGAAAATGATTTCAGCATACGTGGCTAGCAACTCTTTCTGTAGTTTCCTATCTATTCATATGATATGTGAGTCTACAATGGATTGAGTAAACACAACATTGCCTAGCCTTGTGTCAATATTTCGAGTTTTTATGTAGATATTTGATGTTGTTCATCAGTTTAGGATTATTTGACCCTCTTTAGAGTTCTACTCATACTTCTCATTTGTAGCTTTCAACTTTTGCAGATTTCATTGTTCTTTTCTGGTTGATGGTGTTTTCTTTTGTTTGAAACCTTTGTTCCCATACTTAACTAGCACCTATTTGTCTAGAGAATTCATGTTGTGGTTGTTAGTGTTTTACATTCTTGTGCTTCTATAATTGATCATTTTCTACTTTAAAATTCAACTATATTCTTTGATGTTACCTAGTTCTCCTCTTTAGAGATTTAGTCACACTTTATGTTTGAATATTTCGGTGCTCATTGTTCTTTGGATGGTTGATGGTGTTTGTTTCTATTTGAAGCCTTTATTTTGGTTTGTAACCAACACCAATTTGTCTACAACATTCATGTCGTAGTTATTAATGTTTGTCATTCTCGTGTCTCTACAACTAATCATCTTCTCCTTTAGAGTTATGGCATGTTCTTTGAGGTTACTTGGCCCTCCTCTTCAACGTTTTGATCATACTTCGTTATTCAATCTTTCGTCCTTAAAAAGCCTGATTCTCTTTCCGTCCAATGCATCTTTGTGAGATCTTATTCACTTTCAGCTACCAGGCCTTTTCAACATTGGTGTTGCTTCCTTTCAGGGGGCATCTACAGTCTCCCTTCCTTCATATGTTTTATGTTGTTTTCTCTCTTTTGGGGGGGAATTTTTTCCTACAAGTTTTCTCCTTTTCTCCACTTATGAGAGTTTGTACTTGGGTACCCTAGCAAGTCTCATTGTCAGTATCCATATTTTGTCTTTTTTTTTTTATTCCTCCCTATGTTTATGTTTGTCCCACAATGTTCTAATTCCTCACTTGTACATGAGTACCCTATCATGGCCTTATTTTCATGACCCATATTGAGGATTGTTCTCTTCGATAGTTTTATTTTTGGTGTATATCTTTCTATACCTTTGGACATGTTGTCTAATAAGTGGGTTTTAGACCACTCATACAAAGATTTTAGATTTTCATTAGGTGTTGCATCCATGATTATACACAACCTTCTAGGCCTTGGAGATAGCCACTTTAGAGAATTTCTTGCTTAGGTTTCTTGGCATCATCGTCACCTTCATCTTGTGCCTCCATCTTTCACCATCATCTACGACATCCATTTCCATCGACCCGATTCAACATGGTTGGGGGATGGTGTGCAATGCTTCCTTGAGTGATTCTTTATTATTCACTATTTTGTTTGAGATCAACTTTTCTTCAGAGTGATCCTCGTATAGAGGTTTGATTCATATTTTTGCTCAATGGTTGTAGAAACCAATTATCCATTCACTCTCAAGATATGGATTGGCATCCAAAGGAACACTCATTCTATGTTTTTTTTCTTAATTGTAGATAAGGAATTGGTTATGGTTTTTCCTAGACTCATTTAAGAGGACCGATCTCTTCTTTACTCTTCCTTCATTACAAAGACCCAATTTTTGTCTTCTCCCTACATTTTTCTTAAGGGG
>ML786697.1:624153-640186 GCA_009831015.1 Picea engelmannii | reverse complement strand
TAGTAATGGTGATGCTCATGATATAGTCATGAAATAGTCTAGATGACTATATTGATGCTACCGGGTAAATGGTATGTTTTGTGCTCAAGTCCATTACCTGTAAATACCTCTCTAGCTAGGAGGGAGTGTTAATATTATGGTAGATGTGGGAGGTATTTACCTCTATATGTGAACCTGACGAGAATAGAAGACTTCGGGAAGCAAGAGAAACCCTAATGAATTGGATAATAACCCTAGAAGCCTTGTCGGCTCAAGAATATAATTTATATTAGGCTATTAGCCTCCAAGAGAAGAAGTTGACCAGAATTAATAATAATATATTGAACAGACACATACCCAGAAGGAGAAGTCGGCCCCAGTAAACTGGCAGGATTACTATAAATACTAGGCACCAGTTTCTCATTTGTCACATCTCAGGACTGCAGTTTTCCCAGTTGGTGCGCGCTGCAGTTCCAGCTGGTGCGCAGGTTTGGAGGAGGGTTGCAGGTGCAGCTGCAGCAGCAGCAAGTTTCAGTATTTGGCTTGGATATCTCTTGGCTAGGGTTTGGACTATCTGATCAGCTTTTTGTGATGCATTATCCTTGGGGAGAGATACACTTCTCTTTGTTTGGCTATCTAGCCTAGGGTTTGCTTCCGGAGGAATTCTCAGGTCAAGGTTAAGGTGCTCGGAGGGAGGCTTCGGCCTGTGGTTGGGAGACAAGGGTATCGTCGTGGTAAAATGAGCACACAATCTTATATATTCTAACATGAATAACAATGAACTATGAGTTGGGCCTCTCTTAGTTCATTATAAATAGAGGGATTCCTCTTGTATTTCAAAATGGAAATATGTAGATTTAATATTTCTTCTTGTTCTATTATCTGTGTATGGAGACTAATTTGATTTATGATCTAGTTTAAACCCAAATTTCTACATATGCACGAGAAAAGAGAGAATTTTTTGCATATATACTTTCAAGTTTACACGTCTATAAAACTATAGCCATGTTTAAAAAATAATGAGTTTATGTTGCATTAGTTGAGGTAGATGGATGAAAGGTGAGCATAATGATAGAGTTTCTTAAACTCAACAACAATGTTGTTTAGTGCCAATGTGAATGAAACTTGCACATGGAATTTTTTAAGTTCTTCCAAAGAAAAACATACATCCTTTCAATATTTATCATAAGGAAATGTTGAAAAGAGTCCTTGTAGAAGTTGATTCAACAATGTGGAATCGATATTTGTGTTCTCTTTCTCTATTGTTCAATCTAAGCTATGTTCATAAAAGTAAGGCTATTTTCCATTTCAATGGACATGAATGATTGGTCCATATGCTAGAAGAAAGGATAACGATAATAGATCCTTGAAACTACTATAAAATGGTTCGAATGGAATCAAATATTTTATTTTTCTTCTATCGTACCTTCAAGTTGCATGGATAAATTATATATGTTAGTGAGATGTTTCTAAGTGAATGAAGAAAAGTTGTAACCAAGGATGATCGGGAAAAAAAGTGTTACCTAGATTATTGTCTTGGCGAAAAACTAGAAGTTTTGTTTTGTCATGTTTTCATTGAGCCAGTCAATGAATGTTGATAGAGTAGTGTGGAGGTTGCAATTTACCTTTGGGTGAATGTGAACAAAATTGTAGAGAAATCATATTGGAACAAAGTCGGATGTCAATTTTCGATGCACTTGAAAAATATAAATCTTTATAGGAGTGGTTGAGTTCAAGCTAAGACAAATGCAAGAAATATTCTTCTTCTTTGAATGGAAGATGACATATCCATTGGAAATCAAAAGGGTAGAAGAGAGAATGCATTCACAATGAAAAATAAAAGAGTATTTCGAATAAATGAAACTTATTGTTGTTGTAATGTTTTCAAATTATATTTTATTTAGATGCATTTCATAATGACTCTTATTTTCATGATAGATGGTCTCAAATGGGCCCCACATATCCAAATAAATATGTGTAATTTGTTTCAATGAGGTCAATGATTGCGAGTTTAGGTGCAAGTGAATGATTGATGCAAACTCAAGCAATCTACTCAATGTTGTTGTTAGAATGTAGAAAAATATAGTAATCTACATCCCCTCATTCAAAAGTAGCATTAGGTATAAGCCCAAACTCTTTTATTTTGAAACTCATGCTAGGTGCCAAATATGGGATAAATTTGTGTATTAGAATGTTTCCAACATTCATAGTTATTGTTACCTATCCATGTTTATCAATAAGTTCAACATACACTAAACCTTTTTTTAAGTGGAATCCAAAGTCATAATACAACTAGGGCCATACAAAATAAGAGCATCGTCCTTAAAAAAAGGTTTCCAAACCTCCATGTGTAGATCTCAATGATAATAGACGATGTTGTTTCAATGTCTTGAATGCTCAGTTTGAAAGAATATAATTGGTTAGAATGATGACATAGTGGAAGTTAGATATATGATCTATATGAGCATTTGTTGTAAAACATATTGTAAGATACTTGAATAGAAATAGTGTTTATAGTAAAAATAAAATTCTTGAACATTAAATTATTCTTGTAATATGAGATAATATTGGCACATTTTTATTGTTGGTCGCTATGTTTCCATTAGTGTTCAGAAAGGCATTGGAGGAATCCAAAGAAAAGTAAATTACAAAGGTTTTGAGAAGAATCGTAAATGTGTTACATTTCAAACACAAAATACATGAGAACCCAATTACAAACTCCAATTGATGTAAACATTGTTTACTTAAGAAAATGAATCTTATTTCCCATGCTATTGTGATACTTCCTTAACATAATTAGTATCTACAATATTCATAAAAACCGTTATTAACATCATGTATGGAATGGGATGAATGTTTAGTGAGACCTTGCAAAATTCACATTGCAAATGTGGAGATGCAATTGATGCTATGTATGAATGTGAATTTAGGTTTTGAAATAAAGTGTAAGGAAAGCAACATGGTAATTAGTGAAATAAGTATCGAAGATGCAATTGATGCTATGTATGAATGTGAATTTAGGTTTTGAAATAAAGTGTAAGGAAAGAAACATGGAGATCGGTGAAATAAGTATCGGAGATGCAATTGATGCTATGTATGAATGTGAATTTAGGTTTTGAAATAAAGTGTAAGGAAAACAACATGGTGATCAGTGAAATAAGTATTGACAACACGTAGGTTATTGTCTTCTTTAGGAATAGTTTTCTAGAAGTGGTCTATAATTAACCAATGTTGATTGTTGTTATCGATCCATGCAATACCAACATATGGATTTTATGAACTAATAGATTTTTTTTCAAAACATTTTTTTACAACATCAAACTTGAAATAGCTAGTGATTACAATATGGGAATTGTTTGACAAGTTCAATACAACGATTGTCCCTAAGAAACACAAGGCTTCAAGCATGGCATATCTTTTGATGTAAATGTTTACAACCCTAACAATCATATGTTAACAGATATATTCAAGAATAACATAATGATATGGTCAAACATAACATACTAAAAAATGGTTTGTAGCATAAGTTTCAAATTTATTTAGTACTGTGTTCTTTCTATAACATTGAAGAACACCATGGAGGTGCTATTTAGAAAAATAATTGAAGTTTTTTGTAATCATATTGTCTTTTAGAATTTGATTTGTGTTGGTCTCCTAGAAAAACAATATATCATCTCCCATGAGGTCATAGTCATTAGAAATGTTTTCAAGATGCAATGGAAATCTTATTTTGTTCAGGTCATAGTCATTAGAAATGTTTTCAAAATGCAATGGAAATATTCTTTTGTTCAGTGAGCATATAAGTAAACACAATGTTTTCCGTTGTTCAGTGAGCATATAAGTAAACACAATGTTTTCCTTAGTAGGTTCAAACTATATTCAAATTCCCTATTTGCATGGTTTTCAAGTCTTTACATTTCATAAGCATGTTTCTTAGATACAATGAAACTATGTTGACCCAATTTTCTTATAAGGTAGAGCAGGTTGATGTCTTTAACTCAAAAAAGTGTCGTATTAAAAATTTCATACTATCTAATTCCTCTAGTGTTGAAAGCTAGAGAATGCATTGTAAGTCCTTATGATCTATTTATTGTTCACGCACATGCTAATTTTACAGAATTGTTCTCAGGTGAGACAAACTCTATTTATTAAAGTCATTTTTCTACATACTCGTGTTATCATTATGCAATGTTAGCAGATGTCATCAGAAAATAGGGGTGCGTTACTTGCCATTATTCTTGGCTAATGCTTGCATATGTGAAATATATTGAGAGAGTATCATTTTCACCTGGTGTGTATAGTCTAAAGGATATGTGAAATATATTGAGAGAATATCATTTTCACTTGGTGTGTATAGTCTAAAGACCGTCTACATCATTTATCAAGCCATCTTGACATGACATAGTTGCATGCAATTAAATAAACACGCATAGTTTGTTTCAATACAATTATGGAAGGGAGAAATATTTTTTTGTTCTTGACATTGTTGTCTATTTCCATAAGATGTGTTTTCTTTCCAAATGATTTCAATGTATATGCTTCAGATTCTACTAGGATCGTCATTTTTTTGTTATGTGATCAACATATTTATTTATGTAGAACAAATAAGGGAATGCCAAACTGTTCAACATAAGTCAATGGGTGTTCAAGTACTTATTATCATCTATTGTTTGAAAATAGTTTCTAATTATACTTTAAAAAAAATATGAAAATTATGTTTTCTTGTTTCATAAATTGTTTAAGTTAAAAATATTTTATGTTGTCTTGCTAAAATGTTTATGGAAAATTCTTATAATGCATAAATGGTCGCTCGAAAATCCAATCATCACAAATAAGTGGCACTTGACATAGATCACACAGAATATAATGTCCACATCACCAAAAGGTTTTGTTGGAGTATGTAAAATTTCATGAAGCCTTCTATCAATGTGTTACAATATGCGAGGACCTGTTATTCCTCATCAACAAGAAGAAGGAAACGTTCTTTATGCTATTTAAACATGATATTTAATGTGTTTTAATTCAATGGAATCATGGTTGATGTTTTATATAACAAGTGGAATGTTAAATGTGTTGTGACACCATTTATATTAGATACGGCTTTTTGATTGGTTGCAACTTGTTATGACCTTAATTGGGGTACATATATCTATATATATATGGTTACATAACCATATATAGGGTTCATTATATATGTAATAGTTCATTATATATGTAATAGGAGTTGGTCTAATAAGGAGGACACATGTTAAATGAGTGAGAATATGCACATGTATAAGTGATGGAGTTAATTATATATGTAATAAGAGTTGGTCTAATAAGGGGGTCACACGTTAAATGAGTGGGAATATGTATATATAGGGGTCAATGTAGTAATTATTGGAGATATGAACATATGTTTTGGTTATATGGATGTATTGGGGTTATTTGGAAAGGTTCTACTAATAAATAAGGAGTTATTATGTAACTCAACTCTATTATCATTTTGAGTGTTGTTCTCCACACTCATATTTGGTGTACATTGTGTATGTTGGTTTCTTATGTAATTTTGAGTATTTATTTTAGAACAAACTACGATCCCTTCTTTTAACATGATCATTATGTTTTTTTTCTATTGTAGAACTGCACTAAACATTATGATGTAGGAGCATCGCCAGCAAAGCACGAGTGGGAGACAACTCAGGACTAGCATGCATTTTGAAGTGATAATTTTGAATTAAAGAACAACATGTCATGCAAACATCTAAAAAGATTGTAATTTATGAACATCTTTAATGTTATGGAGTTGGACGATCATGTAAGATTGTTGGGGAATGTATTTTCTTTAATGAAGGTTCTTGCAGTATAGATTCGAAGCGCTTGATCTTATATGTCTACCTCAAAACATTTATTGTAATAAGTCCTTAGTAGTTGAATGCTTTTATTTTGATAGGATAGAACTAAGGTAGCTCGGAGGGAAAGCTCAATGAGAACGTGTTGTATAAATAAATGTAGTGTTTCCCAAATGAGGCTGCTCATGGTTATTACTAAGTTAACTGTAGTGGAGAGTTGTAGAGTTGCTGAAGAGAATTGTATGAATTCATGTACATATCAGTTGAATGAATATAATAGAGAAACATTGTTCCAAATGTGTGGTGTTATTGGTGTTGTGTCTATCTGAATGAATGAATGGTAGGCTTTTTGTTAATTTCAATTCTTTTTTATTTCTTGTTCTTATGTCATGAATGCATTTACATGGTTGAATGTATGAATCTGTGAGGATTTAGATAAGTTTCAATTGTTTCTCTTCTACGATCCTGTGCAAGGTGTGCATAGTATCTGCAAGGTGTGTGTTGATAGAGTCTATTTCGAATCAGAAGCTCAAAAGAGATAACGTCAAACTTATATGTGCAAGGAGTGCATAGGCGTCTGCAAGGTGTGCGTGACAGAGTCTGTTTTGACTTAGAAATCTAGGAGAGATAGTTGAAGGTGTGCATAGGGTGGAATGTACTTAGAGTCGTATTGTTCAGGAGGAACAATTGAGCCTTTGAGAACTATTGCAAGGTGTGCACAATCGTCCTTTAGGAGTCAAGTTGAAGGAAGTTTGTCACAAGGAGTGTGAAAGGTTGATACTTGGTTAAGTATCAAAGAGGTCATTCTAAGGAGCTCAGAGTATCGAGGAGGAATGTGTCCAAGAAAGACAATTTGGAGCTTTGTATGCAAAGAGTGAATATTATCCTCAAGGACTGCGTGATAGAGTCTTTTGACTCACAAGCTTGGGAGGAGTAGCGTAAGTTTGTTTGTAGAAGGGTGCAAGGAACTGTCGCAAGGTGTGCGCAGACACCCACAAGAAACTAAGTCATGGAAGAAGACTTGTTGCAAGGCGTTCATGATGTCAATTTTGACTAAGTGTCGAAGAAGCACTCTAAGGAGAAAAATCTCGGAGAGAAGAACAAGCTCAAGAGAGATAGTGGGGATAAATATTCAATAGGGAGAAGTCCCTTAAGGTTTCATAAAATAACGAGCAAGATCCATCCATGAGGGAGCGAGATCATTCCAGACTGTCGAATCTGGGAGAGTTTCATGGAAGTTGGTCGTAGAAGCTTGTTGACACTTCGTGGTTTAGAGGTGTAGAAATATTGTGAGAAGTGGGGTTGCCGAAGTCGCGAAGTAATCCTAGTCATTGGATGTGAGGAGGATACATGGAAGTGGATTGGAGAGTTTGGGAGATAGAGTTTTGGGGGACTTGCGTTGAGCAAGTGAAATCTTCACGTAGTTGCGAAGGTCGAAGTATTTTGGATCATCAGATCTAGGCGGACACGCGGTGGAGATCCACGTATTTCAGTAGAAAGTGTTTCAGGAGGAGACAAGGGCAGAGGTTGTAAAATCACCAAATCCAAAGTTAAGAAGGGAGTTGACCCGCAGTCATAGCCCGTGGTCATATCAAAGAAGGATTCTAGTGTGGGAGCTAGTACTTGAAAATTGGTGTTGCTAGAGGTGCCATAAATCGGTTGTGCGAGTAGTTTGAACCTGCGGGTAACATCAAAGGGACCTGTGCGTTATTTGTTCAGGGTCTATTGGAGGCCCGAAGAGATAATTCGGCTCAAGGTGTTTTAAGATCCTTGACCGGAAGGTCGAAGAATCCCCAAGAGGGAAGGGGGACTGCATCAAGTGGTATTAGAGCATGGAAAAGGTTTTGTCTGATAGCATCAAGTGGAAATCAGAACCACATAAGTCATTTCCATAGGAAAAAAGAGGTATCCTGATATCATCAAGAGGTATCAAATACATTAGGTCATATTTGTGTGAGGAAAGTTCAATACAATGCCGCCTAGAAGACGTGCAGAGCCACTTGTAGCAAATCGAGCTATAGAAAGGGATATGTGATAACTTCACGTAAGCTTGGATGCTATGGAGACAACCCAAAGGAGAGAACCTGATGATGGAGATGTGAGTGATGCAGAAAGTGAAGAAAGAGAAGTTGAAGAAGTTGTAGAAGATGATGTTGCATAGTAACGCTTGTTGAAAGCGGTTGACAAGTTGGGAGCTAGAGAAAAGATAGATATCCCAATGTATGAAGGCAATTTAGATGATGAATAATTGTTTGATTGGATAAGGTCAATGGATAAGTACTTTGACTATGAATACGTTGATGAGGAGAAGAAGGTGAAACATGTTTTCACCAGATTAAAAGTACATGCAGTGTTGTGGTGGGATGAATTGCAAGCTGACAGAAGATGCAAAGGTAAGCAAAAGATCAATAATTGGGACAGAATGGTAGCCAAGTTAAAGCCTAAAATCATATCCAAGGACTATCAGATAAATATGCTTAGGAAGTTGTAGAACCTGAGACAGAAGGGAATGATTGTGAAAGAGTACACAGAGGAGTTCTACAAACTGAACATCAGGGATGGACAAAGAGAAAAGGATGATGAAAAAGTTGGCATATATATAAATGGCTTGAGATATGAAATCCAGGACGAAATCAACATGATGACAGTGAGAACAGTGGAGGATTCTTATAAGATTGAGTTGAAGGAAGAAGAGAAGTTGGCTCAAAAACAAATCCAGCGAAGAAGAGGAAGAAGTCCAAATAGAGGCAAGGGAATTGTCCATGATAAGGCACATAAGATCAAGGGTGAGACTGAAAAACCACACAGTCACTCACAAAGAGGAGGAAGTTCCCGAGGGAGACAGTATGGCAGAAGAAATCTTTTCCTCGAGGAAGAGGAAGAGGCAGAGGAGGATAAGTGAGGTGCTACACCTGTTGAAATACAGGGAACATGTCTTGGGAATGCCCTGAGAGAAATAAAGAAGGAGGAGGTGAAGCTCACATTTCGGAAGCATAGAAACAGAATGTTGAAGCAGAAGGTGCAGAAGATGGGAGATCTTTGGTGATGAAGAAGGTTCTTTCGAAGCCAGAACCAAAGGTTGAAAATCCAGTTCAGGGGAAACATTTGTTCAGAACATCTTGAAAGACTAAATATAGAGTATGCAAGGTGATAATTGACAGTGGGAACACTGATAACTTAGTATCCACAGAGATGGTGGAGAAATTGGAGATGGAGACAACTCCACATCCGACGTCATATAAGGTCAATGGTTGCAAAAAGGTCACCAGGTAATGGTAACTAAACAATGTCTAGTTGAATTTAAGATAGGAGGATATAGAGATGAGATTTTTTGTGACGTGATTCCCATGGATGTATGTCATGTTTTGTTGGGGATAACATGGAAGTATGACAGGAATGTCATTCATGAGGGGAGAAAAAATACTTATACTTTGGAGAAAAATGGTAGGACATAGATGCTGCTACCAATATAGGAAAAGAAAGTAAGGGAAGAAGCCATCATGAGGATACTTATCATGAGTGGGAAGGAACTCTTGACTGAAGTCAAGAAGGAACATGAGATGCAATTTTTTGTGGTGAGGAAACCAAGAGTTGTACTTACACCTACTTCTATGTATGATTCTCTTGAAGAAATCTAGGAGTTGTTGGAGAATTTTGCTGACATAGTCATGGATGAGTTACCAAGCTCATTTCCACCCATCAGGAGTATTATCCATCACATTGATTTAATACCAAGAGTGAGTTTTTCAAACACAACAACGCACAGACTGACACCTCAAGAGAATGAGGAGTTAAAGAGACAAGTCCAAGATTTGATGGACAAAGGGTTAGTTAGAGAAAGATTGAGTCCATGCACAGTACCAACTGTGTTAAATCTGAAGAAGGATGGAGGATGGAGAATGTGTATAGACTCAAGAGCCATAAACAAGATCACCATCAGGTACATATTTACTTTACCGAGGATGGATGACTTAATGGATTATTTGAGTGGAGTGAATTATTTTTCAAAGATAGATCTGGAAAGTGGATATCACCATATAAGAATGAGAGAAGGTGATGAGTGGAAAACAACCTTCAAAACAAATGAAGGGTTGTATGAATGGCCTTTTATGATGTTTGGCTTAACAAATTACCTAAGTACTTTTATGAGGTTGATGAATGAGGTATTGAAATATTTCATTGGTAATTTTGTGATTGTATATCTGGATGATATACTAGTCTTCAGTAAAAATGAAGAAGACCATTTGAGGCACTTAACATTAGTAATGAGGAGATTGCAGCGGGAAAAGTTGTTGATAAATTTGAAGAAGTCCTCTTTTATGAAGACAAAACTCATTTATTTGGGTTTTGTAATCTCTTCAAGCGAATTGAAGATGGATCCAGAAAAGGTGAGAAAAAATCAAAGAATGGCCATCGCCGAGAAGCATATTCGAGGTGAGAATCTTCCATGGATTAACGAGTTTCTATAGGAAGTTCATTAGAAATTTCAGTGGAATTGGTGCACAAATGATGGATACGGTGAAGAAGAGACACAAGTATTTTAAGTGGACAAAAGAAGTTGAGAAAAGGTTCAATATATTAAAGGAGAAGATAATAGAACGACCGATTCTGGTCTTGCTAGATTTTGGGAAGACATTTCAAGTAAGATGTGATGCGAGTGGAGTTGCAATTGGAGTAGTATTGAGCCAAGATAATCAGCCTGTTGCATATTTCAGTGAGAAATTGAATGAGACCAAGCGAAAGTACTCTACATATGATAAATAATTTTATGAAGTATTTCAAGCCTTGAATAAATGGAGGCACTACCTTGTTCCAAAATAATTTATTTTGTATAGCGACAATCAAGCTTTACAATTCATAACTAGACAGAAGAATTTAAATCAGAGACATGCTAAGTGAATATATTTTATGAAAAAATTAAATTTTGTCATTAAACATATTTCCGGTAATGCTAACAAAGTTGTTGATGCAGTGAGAAGGAGATTTCTGATTCTGCAGGAGTTTCAAGTCAAAACCTTAGGGTTTGAACACCTTAAGGAGATGTATTGTGATGATCTAGATTTAAGGAAGCATATGAAGCATGTGTGAATCTTGTGCTTAGAGGCAAAAGCCAGTGGATGGAGTATCTAATTCAAGATGGATTTTTATTCAAAGGTTTCCAGTTGTGCATACCAAAATGCTCAATGAGAGATAATCTATTGAAATAAAAACATAGTGGAGGTATAGTCAGACATTTCGTCCATGACAAGACATTTGTACAGTTGAACAGTTCATACTATTGGCCAGGTATGAGAGCAGAAGTGAAGAAGTTTGTGAACATATGTAATATTTTCCAGTATGCAAAAGGAAAGGGACAAAACACTGGATTGTATCAACCATTTCCTATTCCAAATAGGCCTTGGGATGCAATAAGCATGGATTTTGTGTTGGGATTGCCAAGGACACAAAACGGAAGTGATTCCATATTTTTGGTAGTTGATAGATTCTCAAATATGACACACTTTATCCCATGCCAAAAGACTAATGATGCAACACACATTGCAAATTTATTTTTCAAATAAGTTGTGAGTCTTCATGGGTTGCCCAAGAGTATTGTCTCAGACAAAGACACTAAATTTTTTGGCCATTTTTGGAGAACATTGTCGAAGAAGCTAGGGACAAAATTGTCCTTTAGTTCATCATATGATCCTCAAACAGATGGACAGACTGAGGTGGTGAATCGAAGTTTAGGAATTTTGTTGAGGAGTTTGGTCACTAAACATCATAGCCAATGGGATCAAATTCTGTAATAAGAAGAGTTTGTGTACAATGACTCACCAAACAAGAGTACTGAAAAGAGCCCATTCCAGATAGTATATGGGATGAATCCGAGAGGAGTATCATAGTTGAGAGATCTAGAGTAGAGTGAATTCAGAAGTGATGGAGGAGAAGTCTTCACTGTAGAAATGAAGAATCTTCACAATCAGATCAAGGAGGAGTTGCAGAACAACAACTGAGAGTATAAACGCAGAGTTGATCAACATAGGAGAGAAACTCAATTTGAAGTGGGAGATAAAGTTCTAGCACATATAGAGAAGGAAAGGTTCCCAAGGGGAGCATACAATAAACTGAAGCTAAAGAAAATAGGACCATGCAAGATCCTAAGGAAATTTGATTAAAATGCTTATGAGTTAGAGTTTCTAGAAGATGTGGTTATATCTCCCATATTCAACATTTCAGACCTGTATCCTTACAGGGAAGATGACACAAAAGGATAAGCAGATCAGAAAGAGATTCAGTGGGAGAAGCAGATGCATGTAGCAGAAAATCCATAGATGGAGAAGATCATAGATCAATGAATTGGTAAGAAGACCAAAAGAAAGACTTATTTTGAGTATTTAGTAAAATGGAAATGACACCCAATAGAAGATTCCATTTGGGTAAATGAAATAGATATTCATAAGCATGGAAAGTCAATACAGGAGCTCATGGACAGGAGTCCATGAATTTTTTAGCCGGAGGATTATGATGCAGGAGCATCACCAACAAAGCACGAGTGGGAGAGAACTCAACGCACTAGCGTGCATTTTGAAGTGATAATTTTGAATTAAATAAGAGCATATCATGCAAACATATGAAAAGACTGTAATTTATGAACACCTTTAATGTTCTAGATCTAGAGGATCATGTAAGATCGTTGGGGAACGTATTTTATTTAATGAAGCTGCTTGCAGTACAAATTCAAAGCGCTTGCTCTTATCTGTCTTCCTAAAAACATTTATTGTAATAAATCCTTAGTATTTGAATGCTTTTATTTCGATAGGATAGCACTAAGGTAGCTCGGAGGGAAATCTCAACGATCTCATTTTGTATAAATAAATGTATTGTTTCCCAAACGAGGCTACTGATGGTTATTTCTAAAGTTAAATGTAGCAGAGATTTGTAGAGTTGTTGAAGAGAACTGTATGAATTCATGTACATATCCGTTGAATGAATATAACAGAGAAAAATTGTTCCAAATGTGTGGTGTTACTGGTGTTGTGTCTATCAGAATGAATGAATGGTAGGCTTTCTGTTAATTTCAATTCTCTGTTATTTCTTGTTCTTATGTCATGAATGCATTTACATGGTTGAATGTATGAATCTGTGAGGATTTAGATAAGTTTCAATTGTTTATCTTCTACAAGCCTATGCAAGGTGTGCATATGTCCGCAAGGTGTGCATCGACAGAGTCTGTTTCAACTCAAAAGCTCAGAATAGATAACTTGAAACTTATATGTGTAAGGAGTGCATAGGCGTCCGCAAGGTGTGCGTGACAGAGTCTGTTTTGACTAAGAAATCTAGGAGAGATAGTTAAAGGTGTGCATAGGGGAAAACGTACTCAGAGTCATATTGTTCAGGAGGAACAATTGAGCCTTTGAGAACTGTTTCAAGGAATGCACAGTCGTCCTTCAAGAGTTAAATTGAAGGAAGTTTATTGCAATGAGTGTGCAAGGTTGATACTTGGTTAAGTATCGAAGAGGTCATTCTGAGGAGCTCAGAGTATTGAGGAGGAATAAGTCCAAGAAAGATGATTTGGAGCTTTGTATGAAAAGAGTGAATATTGTCCACAAGGAGTGTGTGATAGAGTATTTTGATTCACAAGCTTAGGAGTAGTAGTTTGTTTGAAGAAGGGTGCAAAGAACTATCGCATAGTGTGCATAGTCACCCACAAGAAACTAAGTCATGGAAGAAGACTTGTTGCTAGGCATGCACGCGTTAATTTTGACTAAGTGTCGAAGAAGAGCTCTAAGGAGAAAAAGATCAGAGACACGAACAAGCTCAAGAGAGATACCTAGGAGAAATATTCAAAAGGGAGGAGTCCCTTAAGGTTTCAAAAACTAATGAGCAAGATTCACCCAGGAGGGAGCGGGATCATTCCAGACCGTCAAATCTAGGAGAGTTGCATAGAGGTTGGTTGTAGAATCCTATCGACACTTCGTCGTTCAGAGGTGTAGAAGTATTGTGAGAAGTGTGGTTTCTGAAGTCACGAAGTGATCCTATCCATTGGATATGAGGAGGATATGTTGCAGTGGATTAGAGAGTTTGAGAGATAGATTTTCGAGGGAGTTGTGTGGAGCAAGTGAAATATTCGCAAAGTCGTGAAGGACAAAGTAGTTTGGACCGTTGGATCCACGTATTTCAGTAGAAAGTGTTTTGGGAGGAGACAAGAGCGAAGGTTGTAAAATCATTGAAGCTGAAGTTACGAAGGGAGTTGACCCACAGTCACAGCCCGTGGTCATATCGAAGAAGGAGCCTAGTGTGGTAGATACTACTCGCAAATTGGTGTTGCTAGAGGTGCTAGAAATCGATTGTGTGGGTATTTTGAACCTGCACGTAACATCAAAGGGACCTATGTGTTATTTGTTTCGGGTCTATCGGATGCTCGAAGAGCTAATTCGACTCAAGGTGTTTTAAGATCCTTGATCGAGAGGTTGCAGAATCCCCGAGAGGGAAGGGGGTCTACATCACATTAGTAGATTAATTTTTTTGTAAATGCTTTTCCAATTCCCATTTTTTCAATAAGGAACAAATGGATTGACATTTTTGGGTTATTTTTATTTCTGATCATGATAATCTCATTTTTTATTAATTATTGTTCATTATTTAGTTGTTTTTAGATATTGTAATATTCTTCATTACTCAAGAGAAATGGATCTTTGATTGGCTAAGTCCTATTGATAGATTGCATAATAACTACTATAATATTCCTCCAATGCATAATATCATCATAGATTTTGTATTTTTTAAGGACAAACTTCTTGTTTCTTTTCATGTCAATGTCAAAGATGCATTCTAATTTGTTTCCAATTTCTTGAGAAGGAATGTTAAAGTTGGTACCAAATTTTGGTTTCCTACCTTTGTTCCACAGTATTTATAACTTTATTATGAGAAAAATATCTCCCATATCATACTTGAAAGTTTCATTTCAAGCTATTTTCTATTTATGTACAGGAAAGGTAGAGCATCAATTTTTCTTTACAAAAGATTTCAAGGTCAACATGTCCATTATATCAGATGTATCGTATGCTGTAGGTTTTATTTATTATTTTCACATTTGTATTTGATCATGAGTATCATGCCACATATTCTACCAAGAAAACATGTTCACAATTTGCATGCCTAGAAATGTAGTTGTCAACAAATGACGAGCGCATTATATGTTTAGAATCGTCAAGCTCTTGTTGCAATAACTTTTGTTTCTCTAGAAAAAACATTTTTCTTGTTGAATGGAAGTTTGTTGATTAAAACTATTTATTACCAGTATAAATAAAATTAAACAAGAAAACAATGTGAGATGTTTTTTTTGAATAAAAGGAAACCTGTTTGTTGAGTAGTCATTTGTTACAAGTTTAATAAAGAATTTCCAAATGCTTTGAATTTTATCATCTTTGTGAGACAAACATTTCTCATGAATTTTCATAAAATCACTTGTAAATATTCAATCGATGCATCTTTGTGATCAATGAGCTACAATATCTCACCACAACATATGCATCTAGTATGAATTGTGCATCTACATTTCCATGTCATAGTTGTGTTACTTTCTTTACAATGGAATTTTTCCAAATTCCATATGGATGTCTCTTAGAACAATGCATGAAAGATAGGATTGTAATAGGGACATTATTCCTCTTAAATCAATTTTATATCAAACATGAACATGATGTGAGATATGTCTCTAGGATAAATCTTTTGTTATAAAAGAACCAAAAATTATTTTTCTTTTTACTTGGTATCATCATTAGCATACTCTAAGAGGTGAAGTATGATAGTTATATGATTTTTCTCATCATTAGCATACTCTAAGATGTGAAGTATAATAGTTATCTTCCCAGGGCAGGTGGATTTGTTATTTTAATTTCATTTTTTTGTGTGTGTGGTGATGTGCTTGAATCTTTCTAAGTTCATCCTCCATAAATATTGAGTCGGAAGATATATATCTATCAACAAATTTCACAACCTTTATATTTTTGTTATACCCATAAGTTAGTGCGTTTTGAAACTAGAGTAAGTCATGTTCATGTACATTACCTCTAATTTGAATTCAATAACAAAGAAATAATCTTCTACATCGTTGAATAATTCTATATTGTGTAAAATTAAAGTTTGGAAAGGTCTAAAACTATGTCTATACACTAGTACATATTGTAAACATTCCGACGTTTTATTTGCGGCGTTATGGACAAAATTGTCCATATTGT
>ML786697.1:568904-583531 GCA_009831015.1 Picea engelmannii | reverse complement strand
TCAAACAAAGCATGTGCCTTTTGTATGCACCCACATTTCACATACATGTCAATCAGGGAATTCAACACAACGACATCTGACTGGAATCCACTGCTAATTACTTTTTCATGGATTTCCATACCATAATCCAGAGCTGCCATATCGACACATCTGGGAAGAACACTAACACACGTTTTTTCCTCAGGCTTCAGCCCTGCCAATTGCATTTGTCCGAAAAGCTCCAGGGCCTTCTCTCCGTACCCATTTTGTGAAAATCCTGTAATCATTGCATTCGATGAGACCACATTTCACTCAAGTATTTCCTTAAATAGTTTCATGGCCACATCAAGGAACCCATTATGTGCATATCCTACAATCAACGTTGTCCAGGAGTTACTAGCTCCGATGTTGCAAACGTGCCACGTTTGCAACGTCTCACTTGCCATGTTTGACACGTCGGTCTTGCCACGTTTTCAACGTCGGTCTTGCCATGTTTTCAACGTCGGTCTTGCCATGTTTTCAACGTCTCACTTTCCACGTTTGAAATGTTGGTCTTGCCACGTTTTCAACGTCTGACTTGCCATGTTTGAAACATCGGTCTTGCCATGTTTGAAACGTCGGTCTTGCCACGTTTGAAACGTTGGTCTTACGACATCAATATGGGGCTGGACAATCCAATTTATGATGACACGTGGTGTCATATAACGTCGCAATACAGACAAAAACGTGGTCGTCGGAAAAACAACGTCATGTGAGACGATGTTTGAGGGGGTCTGAGGTTTGTCGGTCTTACGACAATAGAAAGTGGCAATTGCGTCGAACGCGCCGTCAGAATTTGACCCAAATGCAGTAGTGATAAAAGTCACCACAAGTGATAAGTTGTTTCCTAATAATTTCATCTATGATTCATTTATTAATGGGTTCATCATGTTTGTTAGTGTGTTTATATCTAAGTTCTGTCTATGCATGACATAATGGGCCAAAGAGAATTTCATCACTTGTAAAAGTGATGAAAGTGTAGGAGGCCCAAGCTATCCTAAAATTACATATATATGTTTTTTCGGGTTTCCAAGATAGTTAGGTAAAAAAATTGTGTATGAAAGATTAGTATGAAATTGATGATTTTAATAGTTTGACTTGGTTGGGTTTATACTTAACATCTACATCTATTGTAAGCAATTTCTTTCATTTTAGTTCATATTTACGTACATAAATATATGCACAAGTTGATAATTGATGTATAATAGTTCATATTGATTGGAAGAAATTATTTTTAATATACATTGCAAAGTCTTCATCCTTATGGAAAAGTTCATGTTGTGTTATTTTCATGGGGGCTTTACTTTGTTGACCAATATCCTATCACGTTCATTCATAAAGGGGGTTTTTTAATTGTGAAAAATAAAGACAATATATTGTACTTATTGGGGGGAATATGTAAGGTGTCAGGGGGTTTATATGTATTGGGGGTATATAAAGGGGCATATGGGTCTCTTTTATTGGAAAGATGTATTGGGAGGGGGGTTCAACAAAAGGATTTTTGGAGGTATTTATTAATGTCTAGTAAAATTAGGGGTATTCTTTAATATCCCGCGAACGAAGGTTCTATGTCACAAATTCATTAAGTAAAAACACCGTGATTATTTTATGATAAGAAAAACACTTGATAATGCTAACTAGATGACTACACCCATAAAAAGGGTTGAAATTTTCATCTCCTCAAAAAATCTTGGAAAAAGCCTAATGTTTTAAATCCTTAAAATGATGCAATCTATATTATTCTTTTTTTTAAATCATATTTTTTTTTAAATCATATATGTGATAGGCTTGTTCATATACATGAACTATTGTTTCATAAATGGGTTCGACTCCATTGTCATCGAGAAGTCGGTCAAGGGGTTCCATGGTACTTACCTCTCTAACATCATCTTGAATGTTTGTTTTGAAAATCACTTCCCATTCATGATTGATAATGATGCATTCATGTTTGTAGAGTGGAGTGTTGAAAATATAATTAAGATCATTCATGACATTCATTAATCTTACATTTTCAAACAAAAATGCATTTTTGTATTTCAATTTTCTTTTTAGCATTATTGCAACTATTTTAGAATAAAAAAGTTTTCTATAGTGTAGCAATTGTTGCACCTAATAAACATCAATAGGAACAATTATAATGGTAATAGTGAGGAAAATTTGGGTTTTTTTAGCCAAGTTATCTTATTTGTGATTTTTTTTTTTATTTGTGAGGAGACTAGCCTCTCTTCTAGAGAGGTGAATGTTGCTCACAATTTATACTCTTTTGTTGTAAGATATGTGTACAGGTGTTCCAAAGATATGAAATATTCAATTAAATATAACATTATTGGATTTTTTAGGGGTGGTAGGAGTAGGTGGGATCATACTTCATCCTAGGGGGCTTAGGGAAAACAACAAATAATCAAGATAAGTCGTGTGCCTTTCTCTAGGGGTTGTTATTAGTGAATTGAGATATAGTGAGGACTTTGATTTTCATTGGTTATTTAACCAAAATTAAAGAGACCCATCCTAGTCCTAATGGCCCTCAATTGAAAAGATTATGGTCTTGCAAATGAAGCCAGGAAATTAAATGAGGGGTTCTTAGGAAAAATGGGGGTTTATATGTTCAATCCATCCCCAAATTTTATTTCTAATTTATCAAACATGAAGGAATGTTAAACCATCACTAACCAACACATGCCAAGAAAATAAAGACATCAGGTGATACCAACCAAGAGATGGGATGTGAAGGGAATCACTTCCCCAATAGCCTTAGAAATGCTAACCATAACTCATGAAATTTGAAACTTGACATTGTTTATATCAGGAATTAGGTAGGATAATGGGTTGATATGTAGGTGGTTTTTGTGATAGCTCATGGTGATGGTCAAACCTATCCTTTCTTTTCTTTTGGGTAATATTCTCATATTGTTTTTAGGAAGTTATACTTCCACACTAAACCTAACATAAGAGAGGAAGACAAATTTAAGATAGGAAACAAATAACAAAGCAAACTAATAGTACAGAGAGATTTTACCCTAGAAATTCAAATGGTAAAACTAGCATTCCTTGAGTGTCTTTCTCTCTTGTTGTCTTATTCATTCAGAATAAAAGGTTACATGTGCAACCTTGGTATACACCTAAGACAAAATCGACATCATACCCTCTTTATTTACATAAGAACAACCCTATAGCCAATTTGGCTTACATCTACATGACCAACAACCTATTGCTAAATATTAGCATCAATATCGTTAACTATATTATTACAAAGTGCCTTATTTATATTCTTTACAATAGGAAAAACCCTAAATAAAGTCACCCAAGAAAGGCTACAGATCTACGTAGATCATTGGCTACAAATCCTGTGAATCTTGGGATTCTGTTACAATCGACTTCCAATCGGATTACCAGTCGACCTACATTTGGTCTTTAGTCATTTTCCACACGACCGTCGATCGACCTCTTGTTGGTTGACCTCTTCAAATTGTTATCGATTACTTCGACTTCAAATTTTCCCGATCGATCCACCTTGACATTCAACTTTCATTCCCAGTTGATCCACCTTGACTCGACTTTCACTGCAAAGAATATAAAAACCCAAAATTCTCCAAATTGTTGTCTTATTTGTTGAACCAGGAGTTTCCTAAAATTTTGGTCACAAACATAGGGAAACAATTCCCATTGCCTCTCGACACCAAGATAACTTCATAACACTCATTAACTTGGTCAAAGAGTCTACTATGTTTTCCAATGTGTCTACTTTCTCCAACAACACCTTGTTGTTTTCCACCATGTCTCTTACGAAATGGTATTATACATAAATATTATTAGTCTTGGAATGATAAGCTAGATTTTTTGATAGAAATATTGTACTTTGACTGTCGCAACTTATATTCATATATTTTTGTTCAAACCCTATCCCTAAACACAATTATCGTAGCCACACTTCTTCTTTGCTTCGGGTGGCTTCCATATATTAAAATTATATTGTTGATAAGGCTATGACCGCCTATCACTTACTCATCCAACTAATTCCTCTATCAAACATCTTGAATGCATATCCACTAGTCGACCTTCGTCGATCCAAATCTCCAACTTAGTCAGCATTGACAGAGCCATGTAGATCTACTTCATTATCATCTCCAATTTTCCCTTGGTAGCATATAGCATAGTATTTGTTTCCACACAAATACCTGAATAATCTCTTGATAGTTGTCCATTGTTCCTTTCTAGGTGTTCACATGTATCTGGTAAACACTCCCACTCCATGGGAAATTTCTAGCTGATTGCATACCATCGCGTACATTATACTACCAAGAAAACTTGCATTGGAGATACGTTCCATATCCTCTATTTATTCCTGTATCTTTGGACATTATTCAATAGATATCCTTTCTCCCATAGGAAATGGCAACTTTATAGGTTTGCAATCCTACATGTTGAAACACTTCAAAATTGTTTCAATATACTTATTCTTATTCAACTAGATCTTTCTAGTTGCTCGATCTCTCTTGATCTCCATTCCTAGAATGAATTTCACTGCACCGAGATCCTTCATGTTGAACTTAGAGGATAATTGTATGTTCACCTCCTTTATTGTGTCCATGGTGTTTTAGATCAACAACATGTCATCGAAATACAATTCTACATGTATGAAATTCCCACCTTCTTTATTGGAATATGTGTAGTGATCATATTTTCTTCTCACAAATGCCAAAGTAAGGATGTATGAATCAAACTTATGATACCACATCCTTGGTTATTTCTTTATACCATAAATGGATCTTTTCATTTTTCACACCAAATATTTATTGCCCCTTACTATAAATCCTTCAAGTTTTTTCATGTATATTTATTCTTTTAGGTCCCCATTTAGGAATGTTGTCTTCACATCCATCAATTCTATTTCTAGATCAAATGTTGTAGCCAAAGACATAAATACTCTAATGGAATTTATTTTTTCAACAGGGGAAAAAATATCACTGAATTTGACTCATTTGACTTGGGAATATCCTTTCGCTACCAGTCAAGATTTTAATTTCTCATCTTGACCTATTGTGTTTATCTTCTTCTTGAATAACCACTAGCTACCAATGGGATTTCTTCCATTAGGTAATTTTACTAAATCCCATGCCTCACTCTTATGCAACGATTCCATTTCTTTGACCAAGGAATACTTCCAAAGTCTACCCCCTCCCAGGTCGACTACCTCCTTGAACAACTTAGGATTCTCATCAGTGGAAGTTAACACAAATGCAGAACGTAATTTGGGTGGACTATACCTTTGGAATGGTTTTATTACTCATTAGTTCCTCCTTACAACCGGGGTTAGTTGTTCCACCTCTTCATCTCATTCAGTCGACTCATGTGAATCATCTTCTTCTTCGTTCCTTGTTTCAAATCTCACCTTCTCTGGATTATTCTCTGTTTGAACTACTTTAGACTCGGAATTCCTTCCAATTTAACTGAAGAGCACATCTTTAATGTACACTATTTTATTTGATGAAGGATCTCATATCTTATATCTTTTCATTCCTTCTTTTTATCCAATGAAAATACACTTGAATTCCTTTTTTTCCATATTGATCCTCTTTTCCTTGGGAACATGCACAAATGCATCACATTCAAATACTTTGATATTTGAAATTGAAGGATTCTTACCAGAACATACCTCATGTCGATGAAGGAGACATATTCACAAAATATTTTGCAGTGTCATCTGCCTATGCTTGGAATTCTCATGCAAGCCCAACACCATTGAGCATGTTCCTTTCCTTGTCCATCAATGTTATGTTCATTATTTCAACAACTCCATTTTTTTGTGGGGTACATGGTGTGTTATTTTGGCATGCTATTCCACATTTCTTGCAAAATTGTTCAAAATCATTTCCACAGAATTCACCACTATTGTCATCTCTCATCACCTTAATCTTCTTATCTGTCTGGTTTTCCAGAAGATACTTAAACTGTTTGAATTTCTTGAAAAACTTTGATTTATTCCTCAGGAAATATATCCATCTCTTCCTAGAAAAATATTCTATGAAGGATACATAATACAGGGATGCACCAAGTGAAGGCACTAAAACAAGTACAAACACATCACTATGAACCAATTCTAGAATCCCATTTTCCCCTGTCACTCTATATGGGAAAATCACTTGAATTTAATTTCCATATATACAATGTTCACAAAACTCGACTTCTAAATTACATTCAGGAAAATCTTAGACCATACCTTTGTTGTGCATAGCTCGAAGTTCTTTTTATCCAATGTGTCCCATCCTCTCATGCCATATCATAGTCAGGTCGAATTGATGAAGAATTTTCAAGTCGATTTGAATCGACTCATCCCAAGTTGAGTCAAGTCAAGTCTAAGTCAATTCGACTTCATGAGAAACAATGGTGTTTCATCTAGTTGAGTCAACATTCTCTAATAAATTTTATAGGGTTCCAATCCAACCTCCTTTCATTAAGACCATTGCACCTCTGACCATTTTTCACGTATCCTTCTAAAATAGATTGTCCACTCTTGCATCACTCATATTTTTGATAGATATTAGGTTTCTTTCCAAACCTAGAATATGTAGCACACTTGGAAGGGCTCTACCCCTCCCATCCTACAATAGCAATCAAACTCTTCACCATCTGACAATTTTGTTTTTCGATTCATCTCCCAAGAACACATTTCCTCCTTCACATCGTTCATATTCACAGAAACATCTTCTATGTGGTGTCATATGATAGGATTCTCCCGAGTTTATCAAAACAAAATCTTGATCCAACTGTGTATTGGTTGACACCAGATACACATCGACTCCTTTGTCTAGAGCAGTCTTTCTGTCAGTTGACTTCTTCTCATCAATTCTTGTACTGACTTCCATTTCCTTCAACTTGTAGTTCCTTTTGTAATTCCCAAATTTACCGCATTTCCAACATATTCTCGTCGAATGAACCAAGGATTTAGATCTACCATTAAACTTAGAATTTCTACCTAATAACTTTCCTTTATCTATGTCAACCGAGCGGCCTCTCACCATTAAAGCATCTTTGGTCAATCCTTCCATGTTCTTCCTTATCATTTCTTCTGACAATAGAGATGAAACCATGTCTTATAGTTCTAATGTAGTTAAATTACTCCATATATCCTTGACTAAGTTATCCTAAGAGTCTCGTAAAGAACATAATAGGATAATACATTTCTCCTCTACAATTATTTTAATATCCATGAAAGATAACTAGATTATTATGGTATTAAGAACATTTAAATTCTTAGTTATCGAACTTCCCTCGCTCATCCTTAGAAGATACAATTTATTTCTAAGTAATAACTTATTTACTAGGGATTTTGCCTGGTACAAGATTCCCAACTTGTCCCACAGTTTCTTAGCAGAGTCTTCAACTGAGACATTTAACAACATCAAATCTGCAAGACACAGTCCAATCATACTCCTTTCCATTCTCTCTAGTTTTCCCCATTCTTCCCTCGACATACCTATCAGAATGGTACCCAGATAGGTTTTTCCCCATTGTTCTTGATTTATAAGGACATATTCAATTTTAAGCTTCTAGAGCTCAAAATTATGGCCATTGAATCTTTTTATCTTTATTCTTGAGCTACTTTCCATTCTTCAAGCAAAACTTTAAAGATATCTAACTTATGACTCTTATCGGACCTAGGGTTTATCTCATATACAAGGTTTTTAAATCAATCTCTAATTCCACATGTTAGGAAACTATACTTCCACACTAAACCTAACAAAAGAGAGGAAGACATATTTTAGCTAGGAAACAAATGACAAAACAAATTCACATTACAGAGAGATTTTACAATGGAAACCCAAACGAAAAAACTATCATTCCTTGAGCATATTTCTCTCTTGTTGTATTATTCTTTCAAAACAAAAGGTTATATGTCTAACCTTGTTATACACCTAAGACACAATTGACATCATACCCTCTTGCTTTACACAAGAACAACCTTGTAGCCATTTCGGCTTACATCTACATGACCAACAACCTATTGTTAAAGATTAACATCAAGATAATTAACTATATTATTACAATACGCATTATTTATAGGATTTGCAATAGGAAAAACCCTAAATAAATACTCCCAAAAATGGTTACAGATCCACACAAATCATTGGCTACAAATCTCATGAATATCGAGATTATGTTATAGTTGACTTCTTGTCAGACTACCAGTCGACCTTCATTCGTTCTTTAGTCGGTTGCCACACAACCATATTTCAACATCTTGTTGGTTGAACCTCTTCGATTTGTTATCAATTACTTCGACTTTGAATTTTTCCATTCGATCCACATCGAGCTTCAAATTTCACTCCTAGTTTATCCACCTTGACTCAACTTTCATTGCAAAGAATATAACAACCCAACAATTGTCTCTTGTAAGTGCATTGGAATTTTTTTCATTGCAATGAACTTCAATAGATTTTATTTGGTGATCTATTAAGGAATGTTGTTGGGGAGATTTTCTTTAGTTCTTTGTTGCAACTGTAGGTGTTCTTGGTTTTAGTTTCCTTTTAGGTTTCTTGAAGGTTTGTTTATGGTTGGGGTGCTTGAATTTTCAGTCTAGCCCTCGTATATCTTTCCCTATCTCCCCTAGTGTAGTTCTCTTTCTGGGTTGGTAATTAACATTGGTATGCATCATTTGTTTCAAGAAATATCAAGTTTTTCCTTAGGGAATTCCATCTGTGGGTTCCTCTTAATCCCCTTCTGATTGGGAAAAAATTAGATATCCTAAATATGGTCTACAAGGAAGTTCAAGAATTGCATAGAGTGCTCCACATACATGAGGATTTTATAAATAATAAAAAAAACTCGATTTTCTCGATGACAACCAAATTTCATGAGAATGAACCTCAATCTCTATCCTATAATTCTTTGGTTATGAATAATCTAGTTCAACAGAAGAGGAAAATTCAATTTCTGGAAGCCATATTGATCCATTTGGATCTCGGTGGCCCTCTACCTTTTCCACTAAAACAACATTTCGAGCCTATGGTTTTGATAAACCGTGATATTCACCTTTTTGATAGGGAATGGAATGTAATACATTCGTCATTTGTTAATTAAAAACATCATATAATGATTTCCTAGTGGTCTTATGTATATGCCTACAACATAGCGTTAATGCACCATATCCCATTAGAAATCTGTAGTTAAGCGTTCTTAGGCTAGAGTAGTATTGGGATGGGTGACCACTTGGGAAGTACTAGTATTTTACATGCCTATGGAATTTTATAAACTTAGATTAATTAATCCCACATGAATCATGGGAATTGTTCTCCTCTCACTCTCTCATATATAATTGAGGTGAAGGAGGTCCTTTAAGTAGGCAATGGAGTGTGATGTAAATCTTGTTGCAAATGAAGCGTAGCCAACATCTATTTATTTTCATAGATAAGCTACCCCATTCTGTCAATTTGTGTTCTACAATGTTTTTCTCTCGTATTCATTAATATAAATTTGGTTTCACTATATTTATGTGTTTCTTACAATATCTTTGTGTATTTCCTTTTTATATCTATGTTATATTTATGTCTTCATGTCATTATCAAAATAATCTGGATCAATGGTATCATATTAGTTTTCTCCTTTTCATTTCTCAGAGAAGGTCCCCGACAAGGTTAGGGTATAGAGATTTGGGTCTTGAGCTAGTTTAGTTTGAGGAAAACCACTCTCCCTATCCCAAGCAACCTCCTGTGGTGGAAGAAAAGAGAGATGAAAAAGAATGAGATCCTTTCAAGATGTTTCTTGAGGAATCCCTCGTGCGACAAAGGAACAAGATGATGGAATACTTCTCTCAAATCCTTCAAGGACTACCGATGGCGGTAGCCAAGGTATCTTTGAAAAGAAACCATTTTGCAAGTGCAATGCCCTTCAAGGTACACACCAATTTTTATATCCCCTTAATTGAAGGACAAATAGATGCAGATGATCTAGAAAAATGGTTGAATCTTCTATAAGGTTATTACTACGTCCAAAACTTTTTTGACAGTGAAAATATCATATTCGCGCTAATTAAATCCCTTCCCCATGTCAGATCTTGGTGGGAAGGTTACTAGGAGAGGTACACCATGAATGAATCTACACCATTAAAGAGAGAACCCACTTGGACAACCTTTGTACATGCCATAAAGGAGGAGTTATACCCTGTTGGAAACTACGATTATCAGTACATGAGATGGATGACTCTGTGTCATAAAAGAGATCATACGGAGTCAGAGTACACTGACATCTTTCATACCTTGCGTTCAAAGTTGGGTATCAAAGACTTCAAGCGACACTTGGTTTTGAAGTATCGTAGTGGTATACAAAGGTACATCCAAACATAGATGGATTTATTGGACTTCTCCTCACTAGGTGTTGCTTATCGATATGCAATCAAAATTGAGCAAAAATTAAAGCAACATTGTAAGCGAGGGTTCAAGTTTGAAAATACGCCACAAAAAATCATGGAAAAGGAAAAACTAACTCAAAGAACGAAGTCTAGAGCAAGGAAGTCCAACCGAAAGAGATCCAGTCCAATATGCATGAAAATAAGGGTAACATGAAGTCTAAGAAATACACTGGAGAGGGGTGTGAGTTCCATAACTTCCCTTGGAACAACACTGATGAATTTCTCTCGAAACAGTCATTGGTGGCTGAGATCAAAGAAAAATAATTGGAACCTGACTGGGACTCTAATTCAAAGCATAATAAATGGAAATATATCATCGATGTAGAACCCACTACTACCATTGCAACCACAACAATACAACCAGAAGAACTAGATGAGATTGAGGAAGGGGAGTGCCTCTTCCACTCGCAGATGTGGGTAAAGGGGACTCCACTGCAATTCATTGTTAACATCGAGTGTCAGGAGAACTTGATCTCAACCGATGTTTTCAATATATTGAAGCTACCAATGATACCACATCCCCAACCATACACCATCAGATGGTTGAGCTGGGGAGGAGACATCCATGTGAGTGAGAAGTGTCTCTTGTTATATGGAATCAAACCCTTCAAGGATGAGGTAGTGTGTGATGTTTCCCCACTTGAAGTCTGTGATTTTATTTTAAGAAAACCATATATGTGGAAATTTCATGATATCTATGAGTCTGAGCCCCGCAGTTTCATTTTTACACTGAGAGGTCATCTCTACAGGGTACCAAAGGTAGCTTCGACTACTTCCACTCCGTTGATCTCATGAAAACAATGCCACAAAGTAATCTCTCATACCACAACATTTTCCCTCTTCATGATCCAGTCAGATGGTGAACAAGAGGTCACTGCGACCACTACAATCTTAGCCCAAGACGTTTCTATCCAGCAGAAGCAAGTCAATGAGATTGTAGAGGAGCATGAAGAGAATGAGATTCTTCCACATGTTCTAGATAGCTCTATTGGACACAACCATTTTCAAGTGTTCTTTGGGTTCCCACCAGTAGCCCTCATTGATATAGCTCTTCTTGTTGCATCTTCATCGACATAGTCCTCCCACACTCATACCAAGGAAAATCATGTAGCTAGATATGTTGAATGGATCAAACACCTCCAATAGATTCATGACATCCTTCCACATGCAAAGTACAAGCAGGACATCTACTTCAACAAGGAAAATGACTTACCAAGGTTCATATTCAACAGACGTTTCTCGATCTCCTGAGGGAACTTGAAGCAATGGGGACCATTTCTTCCTAAGGGGGGAGGAATGATCCATGTGGATCTCAGTGGCCAACCACCTTTTCCACTAAATCAACATTTTGAGCCTATGGTTTTGATAAACCATGATATTCACCCTTTTGATAGGGAATGGAATATAATACACTCTTCATTTGTTAATTACATACATCATGTAATGATTTCCTAGTGGTGTTATGTATATGCTTACAACATAGCGTTAATGCATTGGATCCCATTAGAACTTTGTAGTTAAGCTCACTCAGGCTACTGTAGTACTGGGATGGGTGACCACTCATGAAGTCTTAGTAGTTTAAATTCTTGCGACATTTTATAAAATTAGATTAATTTATCCCACATCCATCATGGGAATTTTTCTCCTCTCACTCTCTCATATATAATTGAGGTGAAGGAGGCCCTTCAACCAGGAAATGGAGTGTGATGTAAATCTTGTTGAGAATGATGCGTAGCCAACATCTCTTTCTTTTTAGAGATAAGCTACCCCATTCTGCTAGTTTTTGTTATACAATGTTTTTCTCTCTTATTCATTAATAGAAGTTGGGTTTCACTATATTTCTGTGTTTCTTGCAATATCTCTGTGTATTTCCTTTTTATATCTCTACTATATTCATGTCTTCATGCCATTCTCAAAATAATCTAATCACATATTGCAAAGGAAGATGGTATACAATCTTAGTAAAGGATGACACTCAGGTTCCTCCAATTACATAATATCAGTAAACGCATCCTTAGAAAGTCTCAAGAAAGAAGAAATTATGCATCGAATTATGGAGGACATGGTGCTAGGTATTTGAGAATCCCATCCTACTAGCATTGGACAATATGAAGCCAACAATAAACATGTATTTCATTATTTTTTGTGTTATGTAAAACAATACTTATCCTCAAAATATTTCTTAGAGTATACACTAACAACAACTTTTTGGAGTCTACAACAAAGTATGATCTAAAATTCTCTATTTATTGTATATATTGTCTACTTGTATTGCTAGTTTTATTCCAAGAAATTTCTTTTTTTTTAATACCACATTGTTGGGCTTAATTGTGACTTTTTATGATTTAAATTTACCAATTTCTATTTAAAAGGAAAACATTCTTGGAATGCTTGCATCTTTGTTTTCTAGGTTTAATGACTTTTGTACTCTTCATTGATAGTCAATGAAACAAATAAGTTTAGAATGTCAATGTGAATGTTAGACATGTCCTTCTGGAAATTCGTTCACAAATACATGATAGTCTCTTCAAGCACGATTGTTTTAGTGATCTATAAATAGGGAATCTTCTCAACAAAATATAATTTGTGCATTGTGTGCATATTTGGTGCCCCATTTTGATGGATTTTGGAGTCTTTTTAGTCGGCGAGAAACAAAATATGACTATGATATAAATATCATTGAATTTCATGCCTTTCTAAAAATGTATATTCTCACAATTAGTACACTAATAAATGCAATTGTCTTTGACAATCTCAAAATACATCTTAGCTTCCCCTAGTTTACTTTGCACAATTATGTATTTCTCCTCATTGTAAATTCTTTTTTGTTTTTTTAATTCTTATTTTAATTGGTTCAATGATATTGATGTTTTCATAGAAATTTTGGATACCTTTCTTCCTAAACATGGGTACAACATTTGTTTCAAGAGATACCGTTGTTCAATATTTTGGTTCCATGGTATAGTTTCAATTGCCTTAAATATTTTTCTCTTATCAACTTGTTGCCCCCTTATTTACTTTTCTATGTAATCTATCGAACCATTGATGGATATTTCCAAATTTATTAAACTTGTGTAATGGAGACACGGACAATCTACTCGATTTATTATTTCATATTAAATCTAATGAATTTATATTGTAGGTGTATGCACTTTTGTTTCTATCTTGAGGGAAGGACTGGAGGAAGGGTTCAAAACGTGCATGTCAATGTTTTGAGTCATTTTTAAAGAGGTAAAGAATTTTCAAAGAATATTGCACATAATATAATATTTGAATAAAAGGTATTTGTTTCACCAATCCAAATGTATATGTTCACAAGTAGAAAATAACACAACCACAAGAGTGAAAATTTCTTGCCTTCTAATTTTCATTTCTTTTGTAGGAGCAACATAATGATAACATATCCTTACCAAATTGAAATAAGTTGCTCACATCTAATAATTTTAACAATAAGGTATTTTTCATGGACCTAAGAGTCTTGCCCAAACCTTGCCTTAGCCAATGTGGCTTGACCAACTTGCACTTACTATAACTAGACTACACCTCTTCACTTAAGGTTTTCCCACAATTTCACCTTAAGATACAATATGTTAGATGCAAAACTAATTCCAAAACAACCAATTTCACCCAAAAATAAGCACACATCCAACCACATCCTTAAAACATCCTAGCAATACTTATACTTAGCCAAAAATAATCAAATAAGGTAACATAACATTCATCCAAGTAAAGAAACCACAATACCCAAGTATAGGTATCACCCAAGTTAGATTCCTTAGATTTATTTATATGAATAACTCTACAATGTAAAACATTAAAACATAGGGGTGAAACCAGCTACCTATGGCTCATTTATAGATTACACAAGGCACAAATACATACAAGAATTTTCAATCTAACCCTTGAAGCAATTGTAGGCTTGCCTCCTATCGGTCCTATATTCTTCTTCTTCTCACTCAAACACTGAAATTCACCCAACTATGTCAACCATAAACTTAGCACAAACCACATATCTCTTTAACAGTTGTGTGAATGATCAATACCTCTTCTCCATCCTTAGAACCTTTGAGGCATCATTCCTTTTATATGAATCTTTTTGTTTGTTAATTTGTGCGGAACCTGTTGGCTACGTGATTAACCTGTGGCTTGAGAAACCATGACTCAGGGGCATCTAAGCCATCAAAATCACCCGGGGATCGCACCC
>ML786697.1:553550-568823 GCA_009831015.1 Picea engelmannii | reverse complement strand
GTATCTTTTCCATCAATCGTTTATGTCCAACAAGTGCACCCAACATGTGTGCCCAATTTCTCCCAATGTCTTTGGAAAGTGCACCCGAAGGTTACCCCAATGTCTAAGATATGTTCATCCCATTTGGTTTTCACATCCAAATCATTCACCCAAGTCATCCCAAATCATATAAATGAAACATAGAATGGTTCACCACTCCATCGATTGATTGGGTACACAATTTATGGCACTATAACCCTCTGCATCCACCTAGGAAATGCACATACTTGTTATAGGTAAATATATCTATGGATAAGTAGCCAAAACCCTCATTGAATGGGTGTAATTCAATTAGACATAGGGATAAACAATTTTTTCTTTCACCTTAGACTAACATTCATTTTAAAAAGTAAATGAGATAAGGAAGAAGGAGAATACCTAATTCTAGATGGTTTTCCAAAGTATCAAATGACTTTCAATTGATCTCTCTATAGCTTTGTTGCTTCACCAAATAACCTACAAAATCATCCAACAAGAAATACCTTCCTCATTCTTTCATATAGTAATAAATATAAACTTGCATGAGTAAAGAATTAATATAATAATCACAAGCTAAATTAAATCCACAAAACCTCATTAAAGATGTAAAATATATCCATAATCGTATATGTATATATGTATCCATAATCGTATATATATATATATATATATATATATTACCTCAAGATTCACCAATGTACTCCTATCTCCAAAACCCAAATTTATCTTCTTAAGTCCCAAGTCCACCTTTGTCAAACAAGAAGGATCCAGAACAATATCATAGCAAGATAACCAAATGAATTGCTAATAGATATCACTTAACTTATAATCACACTAATTTTTATTTCCAACACTAAATAATGATAGAAAAATAAAGAAAGTTATTCTCACTACAATTTCATAGCATAAGGATTCTTTCATATAGACTCATCTCCCTTAGAATTTTTGGTCCTACTTATAGATCTTTGAAGAGATAATAATATACTGCATGTCATGCAAGTCCCGAAAATATGAACCATGCATAGATTTAATGCAAGCGTTTATATTTAAAAAAATAAACGGTGGTTACAAGTTTTATATTGGAAAACCAAAACTGACTACATTTGATCTAGGGTGAAAGGTGTGGTCAGTTGCTTTTTTTACCAGAATAATAATTCCCTTGATGTATTCTTGATAATCAAGTTCATTTTGAGTAAATTATTCTTGGTATGATAGTGTATTTTGATAGTTTATATGTATCTTGTCCTTTGGTGCCAAAGAGAATTGTAACAAATTCCCCCTAACGTGTGAGGTTATAAGAGAAACGAATTGTCAAAATACATTACAATAACAATCTATAATGAGTGGACTAGGCATACCCATGCTCAGATATATCAATAATCACAACATCCAACACAATACACTACATATCCATGAAGTATATAAAATGAAATACCTTGTCCACAAAAAATTACAGGGTGGATCTGTGTCATATAAAATATCATAGCCATGAGAAAATACAAAGTGGATCTATGGCATAGTTTACATAAATAAGGCACTTAGCACAAATGAAACTGCAATCAGGTCTTCAAAGTACTCATCAATCAATGGAACAATCTTGCACAACTTAGGAAGGTAGCACTGAAAAGGGATTCCCCTACTCTAAGGTTTTCAATCCCATCTCCGTGATTGTACAAATATACATCATGCAAATTAATGAGATGATGTTGAGCATGGTATAAACCATGTAATTACTAGTCATTGATGAAAACCATTAACAAATGCAAGGGGACCCACCAATAATGAAAATAGACCCCAAGGTACATAGTACAATATAGAAAGTGTGAATAAATGAGCCTAGGTCAAACATTCATAAAATTGATCAATTAGGGATCAATGATGTTAACCCACTATCAATCGCAACAGAATGTTCCATAAATGTTTCCAAGCCCCAAGGTACTATAAAGGTCTCTAGACCTACTTCCTAGATAGTTATTTGGTGTCAATAGGAAGATATTTGTCAAAATGAGGGCATTAATGTATCCCACATCAATCGACATGAAATAAAAACTAAAAACAATTTGTGAAATAAATAAACCACCAAATATAAAATGAGACAAGGATGGCCAACATGAAAGGTAAATAATATTGTAGAATAGTCGGCTTAGGCTCAAAAATCCCTTGAACATAAATCCTTAATAGGACCAATGATATAAGGAAATAATTCTAGAAAAATTGAAGCCTTATCCATAGTGACTAAAAGAATTACCAATTGTAGGAGTACTAGCTCAAAATATTCATACAGATCCTAGGAAAATGCTAAACCCAAACTATAGGATAATGATGTAAATAGGTACCATGTTCAAGGCATACAATTCTTGATGGTTTCCACTCAAATTGAATCAAATAAAAATTGAAATTATTTCCCACCCCCTCCCCCAATGCCCCCCCCCCTCCCCCCCCTTTTTTTTAAGTTCTTTGATTTTTTTTTTCTTTTTCATGTTTTAGGAAGCATGATTTAAAGAGATAAAATTATTCTGTAGTGGAGAAGATGAGTGGATGAATGGCATGAAATTACATTCCAAACACATGGAACACATCTATGTGAAGAAACTGCAAAAAATGTGATGGGAAAGTTATGTCCACTCATGAATGTGTTCTCTAAGGATATAATGTTGCAAAATAGAGGCAATATATGCAAATGGATAAGGTTAGAAGTGTTTGCAATGGAAATAAGCATGACAAAGAGAATGGCATCATAGTATTATGCACAAAGATGGAAGTGACAATAAGCAAGTGCAACTATACAAAAACAAAAAACAATAGGAACCCCTTTGAGGGCATGGCTAGAAAAAGATAAGAGAGAAGAATGAAGTCCCAAATAATAATTCACGGCAAGACTAAATATGGGTTCTTAGGACTGCAAAAATTAACTTGGCATCGACACCAAATGGAAAAATAAATTTCTAACTAGAGAAACCCATGGAGGGTAGTCTTATAGCCTTAATCCACACCATATATTCCAGAAGGGAATACATAAGAGGATAGAATCTAAAATACACATTTTTCCTAAGATGTGACCCCTTTTGGATATCCTCGTGGGACACATTGTAGACAACAAGTGAGTATCCTCACTGGACACATAGTAGACAAAAATTGGGGATCCTCGTGGGTCAATAGTAGTGCAACAAGCGAGGATCTGTAAAAATTATAGATTTAGGGATTTACGAGGTGATGGGAAAGGGATGAGTTGTATATTCATGGAAAGGGACTAAGAACTCACATCATTTGAATCTCTAGTGGTATCTATAAGATCTATAATCTCTCCCAAGCCTCCTCCAAAGAGATATATAAGAAAGGAAAGTATTGGGAAAGAGGTGGGAGAAATCAAAATTATTGTTATGTTGTCCAATTGCAAAGGTAATTTTTCCATCCATCACAACCAAAAGTCCATGAGCCTAGCCTGACCAAGGATATAAAGAAGGATAAAGGAGCAAGGAGGTCAAGGGAGCATGCATCAATACCTAAGGTATGCTTGATGTAATTTATTTTATGTTATTAATAGATCATTTGGTTTTCCCCTGATATATGTGTATTCCATTATGAAAATGTTTAGATATGATTCATCTCATTATATATCTGATTAGAAGAAAGTTAGATATAGGATTCTAATCCAAATTAGAGAGGCAGAGAAGGTCTTGCTTGTATTTTATATGCAGGAAACATGTTGTGGAGCTTAGAGTTGGATTTTTAGGATTGAAACAACCGAGAGATACGAAGGACAAACTCTGAATAAAGGTATGAAAATATTCACCACTCCTTAGGATAATCATGAATCTATGTGTTTGAATCTAGATCTAGGAAAACCATAGGAAGTCTAACCCTCTTTCTGTCTAGGATTCCTAGGCTAATCCTAGGGAGATTTTGTTATGTATTTGGCAAGATCCTTGTGAGACTTTGTCCCATAAAATAATTGGAGACCATATTGGGGAAGAATTCTTCTCTCATTTGAGTCCCTTGACTAATCCTTCCCTATGTTTGATTGTGTCTACTTGTGATTATTCCTTTGATTGATCCAGAGCCTAGATCTAGTAGATCTGACATAGATCTAGAATATTTGGAACATGTCCATCTATCTTAAAAACAAAAATTTTCTCAAGTCCTCACCTGTTTCACTATAAGTGTCATGTGAGGCCCCTTGCCTATTGCTAGGCTCTGTCCTATGAGGATCTGAAAAAACCATAGATTTGCAGAGAAAATCTCAGAACCTTGAGGTTAGGTCTGTCCTCTAAGCAATAGGATTTTCCTATGGACTATTATGATCTTGTCTCTTGTTTTGTTTGAGTGTTTTTGGTCACATCCTATGCTATCATCTGGTTTGTTGAATGCTTCTGTGTGATTTTTTTTCACCTCTTGGAGAGATTCTATTTTTTTCAATAATTTTAGTGAAGTTGGGATGAGAACCCAACATATATGAAGAGATATGATTGTGCTTGTCATTAGTTACATTACTTATCCTTGTGTAACCATTGTCCATTACTAGATCAACCCTTCTATGTTGGTTTTGGGTGAGTTCCTTGTGGTGAAATTGGAGTGGGATGATCCAACCTCATTTTCAATATCATATATCCCCTTTGCTTGTTTCTTGTTGCTTGTTTCCATTTTCATTGTGTGTTCTTGCATAGATTAGTAATTGTTTACATTTCAATTGGAAAAATCACAAAAAGGACAAAAATATTTCTTGCATGCTAGATTTTTTTTTGAATAATTAGTGAACAAATGCATTAGGATCATTGTTTGGTTTCAGATATGAAGTGATTATTGGTTTCTTGGTGTATGTGAGGTTGTACTTTTACAAGTTTGCAAAGAAAAAAGGAAAAAATCTCTCTCCATCCCATAGCTAGAGTTCATTGAAGTGAAGGATTTGCATTGTCATATTTGCATTTCTTGGTTGGGTCAAGAGTCCAAACATAACTAAAGTTTCATCTGCTACCCTTGGACTTAAGAAAAAACCATAAAAAAACCGTAATCTAAAATAAATCATACATTTTTCTTTTTATAGTGAACCAACATTAGTTAGGCTTAGGGGCTTGGAATAGGATTGGAGAGTAAAACCTCCAAGGCCACAAAATTAAACTTGGGAGTCATTAAAGGGCATTAAAATCCATTCTTGTAACCAATGTGTTAGGATCCTCCTCTAACACAAAAGTTAATCACAAGGTCACATCAGGGAAAGTAGGGAGAAATACCCCTCTCTGTTTGTTTTGGTGTTTATGATATTGCTTCAATCATTACATATATGGGGGTTCTGTTGGTAAACACCTTCGAAGCTTTGAGCTTAGTTATCCTTCCCTTACGTGCAATCAGACTAACTATTGTATGCCCAACCATTGATTGTTAGGTGGTATCCTTAGTGAAATTTCCTAGGGATCCAGATAGGTGACTACAGGTGGGACATGTCATTAGTACCTAGGGTAGACGTTCATTTACAGTCTCAATTCCCCCATAGGTAACTACCTTAATAAAGGGTACTTACACCGATCAGGGTTGTTTCATGTAGATCATCGTAATTTCTCCTCATACCTTCGCTAGCCAATCTTGTGGGGACTTCATCTCCCCCATAGGATTGATTTTTAGAAGGACCCTCAACCAATTGGTTTGCTTGATGTTAGCCTAGATTTGATTAGGGGTGTGCTCTTTGAGTCCAATTCTAAGTCTACTTTAGGTTGAATTATGTTTAGATTTTAACATAGTATATTCACCGTTGTTGAACTACCACACCAGTCCCATTGACTACGAGGACTTGAACCCATTATAGAGGAACTACCACCTATCAAGCAACCTGATTTAGTTGATGAAGAATTTGAAGGGATTGAAATTTGGTTCGACAAGACTGGTTAGTTATGATAACCCAAGGCTAAGCCCCTGCTGAATTGTAATGATGTTTAATGAAGTTTATAGGATGGTGAGACAAGTATTTATAAGTTGGGAGGATTATGTGTTTATTATGCCGGAGAGACTAGATGCTAAGGACAGTGAGCCTATTTTTGTATATGTAATTATGCATATCATTAATAAAATACATCATTGCATGTAGACCAACCACGAAGAAAGAGTTATGGGGGACTAATATCTACTAGGAAGTGAAAGGGAAGGGGGATGAGAGGCTAGGAAAAAGGGTCTAATCTTGAGGGCTTAACCCAAGGGAATATTATAATGTATTTTCCTAAAATACTAAGGCTTGGGAAATAAACCCTGTTATCCTAAGTACCTTTAGGGAGAGGAATGAACTCCAAGTGGAGAGGAACGAGTTCTTGGAGATCCATGTGTCATCCAGGACACATGCATATTTATGTGGGAAAATCCATCGTTGTGGGGGTTCTCTCACCATTATTTCCATCCTTTACCCCATTCCCTCACATACTGAGAAGGAACATAGTCGACCATTTTCCACCATTGTTGAATCCTCTACCATTGTGAACCTCTGTAACTTGCGCACACTGGTATTTTTGTTAAGCATGTACCCTGCCTTACCCGATTTTTTCTATTGTGGTTACCCATTGACTTAGGAGTTGGAAAGAAGAAGCATGTTTTCATGGTTGTGGTTTTGAGGAGGTCGGTTTCCAGGCCCATGGGTTGAAGAAGCAGGTTTTCATGCCTGTGAACAAATCTATCCAGGTGAAAGAGATTATTGGGGAAGTGATTTCTCCTAGAGGGATTCCAACAACAACTATAGAGCTCTCATAATTCTTGATCCGGCCTGTTGCTGAAGCCTTGGAAGGGAAGTGGAGCAACCGATGGACAATGGAATAGTGAAGGTGTATATTCCCAGGGTGGGACAAGCATGTTGAAAATGAGATTCTATGAGTTATGGGTGTAAGTAGGCTCCTTGGAGTTAATCCTTCCTATTTCATTGTGCAACTTTCCATAGTCTCAGCCTAGCCTAGGATTTCCTTTAACCTAGGTGGAGTTTAGTCCCAGCTCAGGGGTGACCCACTACTGATATCTTGGAGCAGCGTGGTCTAAGGCTGGGAGGTTCATGGAAGGTCTTCACACAGTTGGTGGTCTTCTCATAAAAATATAAGTAACAATTCTATGTTAATTTTACATGTTGTGTTTAAGTACATGTCTTAATTTTATGAGAATTGTCTGTGTTTATTGCATGTATGTTTTTATTGTCACTTCTCCATGAATCTATGTATGAGAAGAATGTCTATATCTGTTAAATTTGCATTATATATATATATATATATATATATATATATATATATATATATATATATGTATGTATGTATGTATGTATGTGTGTATGTATATCAGATTTTGAACAGAGTAGATATTTTTGGTAGCATTCCCAACCCTGAGATGGATGGGTACATTACAACATGGTATCAGAGCCCAGTTTTTGACACTGAGCCTGAATTGGGCCATATAAGTGATATTTGAAGAAAATGTTTCAGAGAATTAAAATTGCAAAGTGCTAGGAGGGCACTGAGAGAATACCTTGGTTGTGTTCAAAAGCTTAGGAGGTATAACATTTGGATAAACCATGACAACCATGGTATTGGGCCACAAATTTGAAATTTGGGTCGTTGGATCTATTCGGAAGAAGACAAATCCCTAACAACCATTAGATATGGAGAAGGTGCATGGAGGCTAAGGACATAAGTCCTTTAGAATTCTCCCCTCTAACCATTTTAAAACTAAAGTAGAGAAAACTTTCGAAGTATGGAACCAATTCAGACCGTCCATTTCTAGGAACACGTGTCCTCAGATTAAGAAATTTATGAATTCGATAGTCCGGGGGTTGTGGGGTGTTCAACAACGAAATCCTCTAAAGTCCCAGAATGAATCTCAACCATAGATCATTTGGGAGGAGGAGAAATGTTGGATTTCCCAAGTGGTTTGACGGTTAGGTGTTCAGGGAAATTTGTTGGAGATTTCCTGGTGAAGAAATTGTTGAAGTCCCGAAGCTACGGGAAGCATTTGTTGACAGTATACAGTTCAGGAGTTTTGGAAAGGTGTAGATGAGAATGAATCCTCGAAGTCCCAGTTTACTAAAGTGACGTGACATGATGATGTCAGTGGGGTGATGTGGACCCATTCGGTAGTTCGGTAGTTCAATAGGTTTGAGAAAGTGTCGATAATGAGAAATCCCTGAAGTCTCGGCATCATATATGACGTGGCATGATGACATCACCTAGGATGACATGGACCTACCCAAAGTCTGGCACGTGTCACTTTTACTTTTGACAGGCCCTTAGTATTGATTGGGACCTGACACGTGTCACACAGAGGTGGGGCCACATGTTGCCACCTTGATTAATGACGATTGTACTATGTGGACCCTAGGAGGTTAAGAAGTTAGGAGTTCAACGTATGGGAGAAATATGTTGGAAGAACTTTTGGATCTCCTGAAGTCCTGAAGTCCCAAACTCTCAAAGTTTTGAAGTCATGAAGCACTGAAGTGACATGGATTGGTGACATCACCAGGGGTGATGTGGACACACAAGATGCGTGCCACATGTCAGTGTGTTTTGTTCTTTTAAAAGGCTGATTTTTCCAGTTAGAACTTGACACGTGTCACCCCTCAGATTGGTCCACGTGTCTGCTTCTTGGGATCTTCCACATAGAACATGGGTGTGTAGTACTAAGTCGAACCAAGAAGTTCTCCAATTCATCGTTCGAAAGGAATGAAGTGTGATGAAGGAGAAACCCCTAAAGGTCCGAATAGCAGAGTAAATAATCATCGTTGATCGGGAGAGGACACACGACAGTATATCCCGTAGTCCGTAGGATTCAAGGAATAAACAGTTGAGATCAAGGACTTTCAAAGGCCCAAAGGTCATATTCCATATCGACCATTGATCATAGAGGATGCGTGGCTCCATATCCCAAGGTCTGTAGAAGTGACACTCTAGAAGAATTCAAATGCAGATTGTTGTGAGTAGAGAACTATCGAAGGCCATAGTTAATCTCAATAATTGGTTGAGAGATGACATGTCGAGGCAAGAGAGAGAATCTATGATTAGTCATCACTTTGGGATATTTGTAGAGAATTTCTTTGGAAACCACCAAAGCTGGGAGTCCCGTAGCTCCTATCCACCATAGATATAAACAAAGAATGAGGATCATCGATCTGTATGTCCTCTGAGTATTCAGAGAATTGGCGTTCGGGGGAAATGTATTGTAATGAAGGAAGATCCTCTGAAGCCCCAAAGTTTCAGAGCCCAGGAGGCCCAAAGCACATGATAAGCGCCTAACTATTAGCACATTTTCATAACCCCTGGTCACATGAATTTGGGGGTCGAAGAAAAGAGGCTAGCGCCAAAAATGTTGTTTTAAGAATAGGAAAGGGCTTAGAGAAGGAACACGCGTAATTTTTAATTGTACAGACCTACACTTAAATAAGTAAGGAAGGAATGTAAACTTGAAGAAGGGATCCAACATGGATCCAAGATCCAATTTGACTCCGGTTTGGAAGAATCCATGTATAGGATTGCATCACTGAAAAGACAAATTGTTCAAGTATCCATAACTTCCTGCTCAAAACTCATAATTGAGCATGGAAATAGGCATTGGAAAGGTCTTGAATAGTAGAAGATAATTGTTCACCCAGAAATTGGATTTCAACATTTAATTTATCAGAAAATCGATAGAAAATAAGTATTATATTAATGAATAATAATGGTTCTTGTTTTCATGAAATTATTAAGAACAATTAGCTTGAAAAAGTTATGTTGGTTTCATATTTTTGCAAAAATAAAAGTTATCAAATTAGAATAAACATATAGTGCATAGTGGTGGATGATACACAGATAGTATACATTCAAGAGGATGAAATAAGAGGGATGAATATCCATTTGGTTATGGAAGGAACCAACTCCAATGGACATGGAGGAGGAAAGGAGGAAGAAATAAATCTTGCTGAGACCCTTAGAAAATTGCATACAGATGTACAGAGCCACAAGGATGATAATGAAAGGAATGTGAAAGAAGGAAGACTTCAATATGAAGTTAATGAAAATCCTGGAAAGAATTGAAAAGAAGTTGGATAAGGAGAGTGGCTACTACAAATCAAGAAGCCACGAGACCCCTGAGGAAAAAGGAAGATCAAGGAGTGGTAGTAGACATCACCATCACTCCCAAAATCATTCCCATAGGAGAGAACACGGTAGCTCAAGTCCATCCCCTATTAGGAAGCATCATAGGAGGTTTGGGGTGGATGAATTGAAAGCAGAAATGAATCAGATCAAAACTCCTACTTTTGATGGAGAGCACAAGAAAGATGAATATGTAGAGACATGGCTTCTAGGAATGAGGAAGTACTTCCAATTACATAACTATTATTCTATTGCAGAAGGAATAATTGTTATCTATTAGCTGGAAGGAAAGGAATCCATGTGGTGCAGTCATCTTGTGAAAGTGCAACACATCAGAGAGAAACATGTGACTTGGAAGGAATTCAAGAATCATTTTGAGAAGAAATACCTGACCAAGAGGTATTATGAAAAAAATATGAAAGTGTTCTTTGAACTCAAACTAGGAAGCATGACTATTGATGAATATGAAAGGAGGTTTTTAGAACTTTTGAAGTATGTCTCCTTCATGAAGGATGAAACAATTAATATTCAGAGGTACCTGAGTGGGCTGCCATCTTTCATTAGTGACAAGATCCAATATGATGATCCCAAGAATTTGGAGGAAGACATAAGGAGAGAAAATTGTTTATATGATAAACATAAAGGAAATCCTACTTTCCAGAAGGCTTGGGAGGACAAGAACAAGTTTAAGAGGGAAGATAGGAAGAAGGGGAACAAGCCACCATTTTTCAGAAACAATCCTCAAGTACAACCATCTTTTAGAGAGCATAGAATGGATGAGGTAGGTGGGAAAAGGCCAAGGCAGACACCCATTCAATGTTAGGGCTGTAAAGGAGACCATAAGTATAGATATTTTCCTCAAAAAAGTGATAAAGTGAGAGTTTTACACAATGTACAACAAGAAGAAACAATTGAGGACATGGGAAGAAGTGTACCTAGGATCTATGCAACCTTGGACAATAAGAAAACATAGTTCCAGTCAAACATGATTGAAGTAGAAGGTATGATCAATAACCATGCCTTTACTATTTTAATAGAATTAGGAGCTAGTCATAGTTACATAAATCCTAAAGTTGTGGAAATATTGCATTTACCAAGAATAAAGCATGGGAAATATTGGCTGGTACAACTCACTACAGGAACCAAGAAAAAACTTGTTGATCTTGTTAAATCATGTCCATTGGACATGAATGGGATGAGTACCATCAGAGAATTGAACATATTTCCATTGGGTTCATATGACTATATAATTGGTATGGATTGGTTGGAATAACACCATGTTGTCTTAGACTGTCATAACAAGGAATTTACTTGCCTAGATGAGGAAGGAAACCCAAGAAAAGTCCAAGGAATTCCTAGGGTAGTTATTGTTCGAGAGATCTCAACAATGCAACTAAAGAAGTGTTATAGGAAGGGCTTCCAAATATTTGTAGCTTATATGGAGGAAGAAAGTAAGGATAAGGTACCAAATTTGGAGGATAATGCAGTCCTAAAATATTTTTAGGATGTGTTCAAGGAGGTACCAGGAATACCCCCAAAGAGAGATATTGATTTCTCTATAAATTTGATGCCTGGAGCAACTCCAGTATCAAGGAATCCCTATAGAATGAGTACACCAAAGCTGAAGGAGTTGCAAATGAAACTCAAAGAGATTTTGGGAAGGGGTATATATGCCCAAGTGTCTCACCTTCGGGTGCCCCATTTTTATTCATGAAGAATAAATATGGGACATTGAGATTGTGCATCGATTTCAGACAATTGAACAAAGTGACTATAAAGAACAAGTATCCCTTGCCAAGGATTGATGATCTCTTTGATTATATAAAGGATGCAAGGATATTCTCAAAGATTGATCTCAGGTCAGGATATCATCAAGTTAGGATCATAGATGAAGAAATCAACAAGATCGCCTTTAGGACAAGGTATGGTCATTACGATTTCACAGTGGCGACATTTGGGTTATCAAATGAACCGACTGTTTTCATGTGCTTAATGAATGGTGTTTTCCAGGAATATTTAAAAATGTTTGTCATTGTATTTTTGGATGACATCCTTGTATATTCCAAGTCAAAAGAAAAACATGAGCATCATGTGAGGATGTTGTTACAAGTGTTGAGAGAGCACCAGTTGTATGACAAATTGAGCAAGTGCTCATTTGATCAAAACCGAATTCACTATTTGGGGCATATCATATCTGAAGAAGGGATAACAATGGACCCTAAAAATATTGAGGCCATTAAAGTGTGGAAAACACCTAAGAATGTGACCAAAATTAGATCCTTCATCAGTCAAGATGGCTACTATAGAAGATTCATTGCAGGGTTTTCGAGAATTTCTCACCCAATCACTTCCTTGCAAAGGAAGGGGGTGAAGTGTCAATGGACAACATAATGTGAAAAGAGCTTCCAACAATTTAGGCATTTGTTAACCAGTGCTCCAATTCTGAGGATTACTGATCCGAATGAATATTTTTTGGTTTGCAGAGATGCATGCAAAGAAGGACTTGGTGGAGTTCTCATTCAAAATGGGGCTGTGATATGTTTTGAATCTAGAAAATTGAAAGAGCATGAAAGTCTCTATGCCATTCATGATTTGGATTTGGAAGCCATAGTGCATGCCTTGAAGAAGTGGAGGCACTACCTCATGGGAAAGAGGTTTTAGATGAGGACAAACCATAACAGTCTGAAATATTTGTCTGATAATCTAACTTTTAATGTTAGGCAGCGAAGATGGTTGGAATTCCTCTATGAGTATGACTATGATATTAATCACATCAAAGTAAAAGAGAACAAAGTGGCTGATGCACTCAGCATTAGAGTGCATGAACTGCATGATACAACCATTATCATGTATCAAACTTATCTTAAAGGAATAATTTTTGAGGTTGAAAAAGTAGATTTGTAGTACATGGAATTGGTAAAAAAATTACAGCAAGGTAAAATGCAACATAAAGTTGAAGATTATGAATTGGGAATTGATGGAATTCTCTTGTACAGGAACATAATTTATGTACCCAATTATCCTGAATTGAGGAGTATGATTTTAAAAGAGATGCATACTGTACCTTATGTTGGACACCCAGGATATCAGAAAAAAAATTCAACAGTCAAGAGCCAATATTATTGGCCAGGCATGAAGAGGGATATTGTTGAACACATTGCTAAATGTTTGGAGTATCAAAGGGTCAAGGATGAGCATATAAACCCAGCTAGGTTGTTGCGACCATTTTCCATTCCTAAGTGGAAGTGGGAAGTGGTGACAATGGATTTCATAACCAAATTTCCCAGAACAAGAAAGAAGCATGATGCTATCATGGTGGTGATGGACAAGCTTACTAAAGTTTCCCATTCATTCCTATGAAGGTTACTCATAAGGAAACTAATGTTTTTGATATTTATATGAGGGAAGTAGCATGCTTGCATGGCATACCCAAGACAATTGTGTTAGACAGAGACCCAAATCTTACCTCAAAGTTTTGGAAGGGATTATTCAAAGGGTTCAAAACAAATCTAAACTTCAACACAACTTATCATCCCGAGTCTGATGGACAAAAAAAAATAGTGAACCAAGTGATAGAAGATATGCTAAGGATGTACGTGATGGAAAACCCATCTAAATGGGAAGAATATCTACACTTGGTATAATTTGCCTACAACAATGGGTATCAAGAATCACTGAAGATGAGCCCATTTGAGGCACTTTATGGAAGAAAGTGAAACACACTAGTAAGTTGGGACAACCCAACAGATATAGTAGCAGTTGGGCCAGCGTTTCTCAAAGAAATGGAAGAGAAAAATGTTGAAGATAAAAAAAAAAATTAAAGGTTGCCCAAGACAGGAAGAAAATCTATGCTTACCAGGGAAGAACTCACAGAGAATTTAAAGTGGGTGATCATGTTTTCTTGAATTTGAAGGCCAACATAAGTTCCCTGAAGTTGGGAAACTTTTCCAAGTTGGCAGCCAGATATTGTGGGTCGTTTGAAATCCTAGAGAGGATTGGACTAGTAGCTTATATGATTACATTTCCTTCATCTGTGTCTATACATAATGTATTCCATGTATCATTGCTTAAGAAATATATACCTGATACTGATCATGTTATTGATTTGAATGTGATTTAGGTGGAGAAAGAAAGTGCTTTTCAAGTGCCTTTGGTGCGCATTCTGGACCGAAAAATCAAATAGCATCGGAATCGAGCCATGGGACTTGTAAAGGTCCAATGGACCCGGTACGGTCCTGAGGATGTAACTTGGGAGCATGAAGATGCTATGCGGGCAGAATACCCACATATGTTTGAAGATTTTTGAAAATCTTGTTGTAATATGTAAATATGATGCACTAAGGGAAGTGCATAAATAAGGGGAGGGGATTGTAATACCCCAAGGCCAAGCCCCTACTGAATTGTAATGATGTTTAATGAATTTTATAGGCTCGTGAGCCAATCATTTATAAGATGGGAGGATTATGTGTTTATTAGGTTGGAGAGCCTAGATGCTAAGGCCAGTGAGCCTATTTTTGTATATGTAATTATGAACATCATTAATAAAATACATCGCTACGTGTAGACCAACCATGAAGAAAGAGTTACCGGGAAATAATATCCACTAGGAAGGGAAGGGGAAGGGGGACGATAGGCTAGGAAAAAGGGGCTAAGATTGAGGTATTAACCAAAGGGAATATTATAATGTATTTTCCTAAAATACTAAGGCTTGCGAAATAAACCTTGTTATCCTAAGCTCCTTTGGGGAGAGTAATGAAATCCAAGTGGAGAGGAATGAGCTCCTGGAGAGCCATGTGTCATCCAGGACACATGCATATTTATGTGGGAAAATCCATCATTGTGAGGGTTCACTCACCATTCTTTCTTTCCTTTTCCCCATTCCCTCACGTACTGAGTAGGCACACAGTCAACCATTTTTTTCCATTGTTGAACCCTCTTCCATCATGGACTTATGTAACTTGTGTGCACTGGTATTTTTTTTGAGTCGATACCCTGCCTTACCCAATTTTTCTACTGTGGTTACCTATTGACTTAGGAGCTGGAAAGAAGAAGTATATTGTTAGGCTTGTGGTTTTGAGGAGGTAGGTTGTCAGGACCGTGGGTTGAAGAAGCAGGTTGTCAGGCCTGTGAGAAACTCTCTCCAAGTTAGAGATATTGTCAGGGAAGTGCTACT
>ML786697.1:530829-547535 GCA_009831015.1 Picea engelmannii | reverse complement strand
AGAGCATGGAGGGTCATTTGCCAATGATCGATTGTGAGAAACTCTCTTGTAAAATCTCTCTGTAATCTTTTTCTTTGCATTAATAAACTGCTCCAAGTGGCCGCGTTGGCTGGGGCCGTGGATGTTTCCCCGTAGGGGTTTTAGTACGTGAAAACATCGGTGTGTTGATCTTTGATCTGGTTATGTGAGTGGTTACTGAAGGTGTTCGTCCTCTGTTGGAATACCTGTGTTGTCGAACAGTGGAGTAGCCGATGGACAGTGGAATAATGAAGGTGTGTATTCTCAGGGTGAGATAGGCATGTGGGGAATGAGAGTCTATGATAAGTGGGCATAAGTAGGCTCCTTGGAGGGAATCCTTCATGTTGCATTGTGAAACTTTCCATATATTCAGCTCAACCTAGGATTTCCTTTACCCTGGGTGGAGTTTATTCCTAGCTTGGGGGTGACCAACTAATGATAGATTGGAGCAACATGGTCTAAGGTTGGGAGGTTCATGGAAGGTATTCATGCAATTGGTGGTATTCTCATTAAAAGATAAGTACCAATTCTATGTTAATTTTACATGCTGTGTTTAAGTACATGTCTGAAGTTTATCAGAATTTCTTGTGTTTATTGCATGTATTTGTTTATTTTCACTTCCGCATAAATCTGTGTATGAGAAGAATTTATATATATATATATATATATATATATATATATATATATATCAGAGTTTGAACATAGTAGAGATTTTTGGTAGCATGCTCGGCCCTGAGATGGCTAGGTATGTTTCATTAGTCGAAGTAGAAGTGGTATATGAACATCCTCAACAAAATTTTAATCTTCCTTTAACTGAGCCCGACGCCCCTATACTTGTTCAAGTAAGAGAGATTTTTAGTGAGGCCTTTTATTTTTTTAGTGATCCTCCCACCATGTCTAGACCAACTATTTCATCTAGTGTGTCTTAGCCTACAATTCCATCATTAAGGGGGCCTAGGGGAAATCTCCTTGGGGGCATCCCGACGATTTCCAAATTACCACCCCTTAGCTCCATAGGACCTACACCATCCATACCATTTTCTACTAGTCTCTCGATCTAGGGGACACCGATTGTATCATCCTTTCCATTTGTCAATGTACCTAGCATCCCTACGCCCATCCCTTCTACATCACTTCCCAGTTTTTAATTATTTTCCAATGGGGAGTCGAGATTTAGTTTCAACATGGGAAGTGGATCTCCTTCCACCTCCACCAATCCTATGAGAATCCCTCCATCATCAGATGCGGGTTTACCTTTTAGATGGAATATGTCTAGTGGTTTTGGGTTTGTCCCTAGTCAATATGGGGGAATCGGTACTTCCAGAGTTTTTAAATTTCCATGGGTTAAGACACCTTTCCCTGAGGGTACATCCCTTGGGGAAATTTTTCACATTGGGGAGGTTTTCTCTTTGTTACCACAACAGGTCCTAGGGGTTTCTTCCCTAGGACTAACTTCGGGAATATTTTTCTTAGAGAGTCCACATTTACCCCTGGGAGCATGTTTGGTCTTGGGAGCAGTCATGCTCTTGGAAGTGCCACCATCCTAGGAGGAACTCACTCTTCATGAGATCCCCAACCTTCCAGTAGTACCAACATAGGGGGAGCGCAAGGTCCATCTAGGATAACAGAGACTTCACCTCCCTTCCAGTATTCATTTGCATCATTTCCTTTGCTCACAATGTTAGATTTACCATATTTTTCATGGTTAACAAATGAAACTATTTCCCATGACCCATCATGGCCAACAATGCCTTCTATGTTTCCATTAGATATTCTGAAATTGATGGAAATCCAAAAGAGGAACCCTCCACACACATCATGACATACCACTTATGGTGTTCATCCAAATTGTTGATGGATGATAGTGTGAAGCTACTTATTTTCCAAAGATCCCTAACCAGAGTTGTCAGCAAATGGTACATTGAATTAAAAGGTGGTTCCTTTAAAAGATTCAACGATCTAGAAAAGGTGTTTTTAATTCATTATCAATTGATTATTCAGTATGAGATAGGAATTGAGCTCTTGACTTCACTTTGTCAACATAATTCCAATGAAATTTTCGATCTTATACATGATTGGAGGTGATGATGTAGGATGATTAATACTCTGATTTTGGACAAGCTCCTTATAGAGTGGTTCACAAAGTCCCTCCTACCACCCATTACTATAGATGTATCTATGATCGGGGAGACCACTAAGGATAAAGTCATTTTTCATGCCCAACATTTGGACTTCATCTATTGTCAGTCAAGCACACTTTATGACATGATCCTAAATCCTCCTAGGTCATCGATAGATCCAAGAAATCCAAACCTAGGACCCCATGCTAATGGTGTGGTTGGTTTTTTTTCCCATACCTTTTTAAACCAGTTAGTTGATCAGATGGGACACATTTATATTAATTCATATTTTGGTACTAGTGCTCAAAGTGTTGTGGTCCCTACTCAGACCTATGAGGTCAATTTGGTGCATTCCACACAACCAAAGAATCCTAAAAAACATAGAGGAAACAGAAATAGGAACAAGAAAAATAATTTCAACAATGAGAAAGGGAATACCTCTACACAAAAAACCCAAGAGGGAGGCACTTAGGAAAAGAGGAAGATTTGGTTTCTCTGTACGATTTGTGGGGAGGACCACCCTACTCACCAATGCCATCAGAAGGATGTGGTCCACATATTTGTTTCACATCAACAGGCCCCCCAATAGTCTATTGTATTAACCCATCATTTTCCCCCTCAACCTTAAAATATGGTTACCACAAATCCTACCCCTCCACAAGGGGCCATGGAAGGTACCCCTCATCATGAGGGGTCTTCCTCGAATTCTTATTTGTTCATGTGTGACCACATGATCAACTTGTGTACTCAAGCCAAGACTATGAAATTTATGAGCCTTCCCATGTTGCCCCAGAAGAAGCATATTCATCCGATCCTAATGTCTCTCTTCAGATAAAGAAGCCATATTTTGATGCACTACTTCACACTCCAAAGGGATTTCTTCAATGTAAGACATATAATCCTAACACACGGGCCACCCAAAAATATAGTATTGTTGAAGACTTGGCCCATACACCATGTGCAATGTATGTGCTTGATGTCCTCCAAAGTTGTCGCACATAACAGAAAGCTTTGATGCCATCCATAGGCGGGGTTGATCCCTCAGAGTCAAGTTTGATCACCTTTTATTCTTCTTAGGTTACTCATAGGATCTCCCATCAAATAGCCTTCTAGATTAAAGTGAAAATCATGGGTAGCAACATCTTTCGAATAGTCATTGATGAAGGAGCCGTGACTTTCATAGTGCCTATTTCTTGTTGGACGGCCATTGACTCTCCTAATCTCAACATGTCTTCAACATTATTGAAGGCATTCGATGGACACATGTTCCAATCCCATGGAATAATCACCACCTTACCCATCAAGTTACGTTGTAAGACTGTCTCTATTGATGTGGAGGTTGTCCATGCACCTCGTGAGTACAATTTGTTACTCAGACGTACCTGGTTCTATGAGATGACTACATTTATCTTGTCAGTCTTCAGGGTCTTATGCTTCCCTCATCAAGGGAAAATAGTTATGATTGATCATCTCGCATTTACACCAGACCTTGGATCCCATACGAGGTCTAATGAACCCTTTTTTGGTTATACCACGTAGTCTTATATGAACGTCAATGAGGAGATGTTCAAATATCCATTGCTCATGGGAATTTTCCCCCTTCCCCCACTATCTCCCACTACCCATATCGCTCCTATCAACATGATTTCCTCATTTACTAATGGATCCCTCAGGTCTATTGATCCTTGGGTGGTACCTCATTTTGAGGATGTTGAATCATATGGAGATAGTATGTTTCCTACCATGTTGATATTGTTGATCTGAAAATCCCATCAGCATCTGATGATACTGGTAATAAAATCCATCCTCATATGGAGTGTGATCAACGTAATCTACTCATCTGGGTTGTTGACTCTCCAAGTTGACATGACATCCTAGAATTTGAGTTTCCTTTAGAACAGGCCATCCTCGAAGTCATGGATTCCATCAATAAGCCTAGGGAAGGTGAGAATCTTCAATAATCCATCCTCCCTAGTTTGTAACCCATGATAGTTATCATGATTATTTTCAATTAAACACTGAGGGAATTTTTCAGAGCATCCAGTAGCCCTCCTAGTGTTCCCCCTTTTCATCCTTGGTGACCTTTTTCAGAACTTTCCACTGAATTCTCTTCTTCCACCTCCTTCGAAGATTAATGTTTCATACTTCCTTCATGTATTGATGGACCCCATCAAGGAGATATCATTTCTCACGAAACCACTCACAATTAGTATCTTTGTATGCATAAATTCATTCCCATGTGGTATGGCCCCGACATGGTAATCCATATGATGCCAACATTGGCTCATGAGTTCCTTTATTATGAAAACGATCCTTGTATTGAGCCTAACAATGAGCTCTACTTTGCATAAAGCATCAAGATGTGTAGTGACTTGTACATAGGTGTGTGGTGTGAGTGATTTTGTTTTCCATATATCGTATCCAAAAAATCCAAAAATATTTTCTTTTTTGAGATTTCACTATATCTTTTGACCCTGGAATCTAGTTTATGCACCTTGAAAAGATTATGGGGATTCTTTTTATGAATATGGAGACATAAACTACACTTGAGGTATAAATTCTTAAAATAGCATATAGGGATCAATTTTACTTGCATTTTCTTCCTTGCATTATTAACCATCCATACTGTCATCATTATGCCTTAGGTTCAAACCTGGTCAGTTGCGACACTAGCCACTCCTTTTACATGTCATAACTAGTTCGATAGTGGCTACCTTTCATGGGCACCCTAGTTAGTATCCAAATTTCTATTTGGTTCTCATGTTGTGTTTTCTTGTAGGCCCAGGACCACTCCTTTAGCTCCACTGTGACTTGAAGATTGAGCCTCATTTTTCTCTCTTCATCTATATTTTGGTCACATCCCGTGGGTGTTCCCGAGTTTTTTTATGGTTTCTTAATGTTTTCCTATCCATTTGTTTCTTGTTACATGCTTCTCGCCGCTACGTTGTTGTTTTCCCACATTCCTCTTACAACTATGCAATAGCCTTGACCATCCACCTCTTGCATTATTTGGCCTCTCTTTGGCATCCATCTACCTAGGGAGAGAATGATTGTTAAGAGTGGACCTCACTTTCCTATACCATTTGCATTCCTCATTTCTTTGGTTAGTTCCACGCACTTGGAACATAGGATCATGTTGTTAAGCCACTCATTCTCTCCTGCCAAGTATACTTTTATCTCTTTTTCAGACTCGTAAAAGGGAGCAAAAAAGGTACCAAACTTAATTGTGGCATTCTTTCATACTTGTTAAACCATGAAGGAACCCGAGCATACTTGTGTCATTATTTTTTTCTTGTTAAACCATGAAGGAGACAAAAAATACAAAAACAAATAAAAAAAGAGTGGTGATTTTTCACCATTGTTCTATTTTCAACATGACAGTATCAGTCGAGTCACCCTTGAACATGACACATGTTTGACTCCTAATCATTCAGTTGGGTTTTATCTTTCCTAGGAGTCATCCCAGTGATATGAGTCAAATATAACTCTCCAACCATTTACTCTTCTAGTCATCATTTAGAGTGCTTTGATGCCTCCTGCGTTGTCGCACTATATTCGTCCATATTTTGTGTCTTTCTTCCAAGTGACCATTGTGTCGTGCTATATGTTCAACAAAATTTTAATCCTAAGTTGGTCATCTACTGTTTTTTTGACTTTTTGATTTGTCCATCCCCATGTTAGTTGTACTTTGTGATACTCTCTCTTCACATCATCTCTTAGTGTATGTTTCGAGTTGATTGATGGGGGATACATCAAGGCCCTCCTTCGATAGATCTCTTCCTATCAACTTAAATGCATTATCTAGGAGAGGGATATAGAAACTAGATAGTACCTTGGAGCTTGCAGTCCTCAGTGGAAGGCCTCTTGATCATGATCAATAGTGGTTTTACATCGTTGAATCTTGATCAATTGATTCTATGAGTGTTCAACATCAGATCCTCTATTCACACCCGCTATATTGTACTAGGTGCCTTAGGGTCCATATTCATCATTGGTGGGTCCCATCACATCTATTAATGGTATACATCACTGACCAGTATTCATACGATTTCTACCATGCTCGACATCAACTCATTTATTCGCATGTTGTATATTTTTATCATTGGGGTTTCGGATGAAGACCTTAGGTTTGGGGCCATATCATTCCTTTACAACATCCCATATCATGTCACAATGGAGTATATCACTTGTCTATGAGTACTTTGAAGACTTTGGTAGAACTTTCCTTAGTACTCATTGTCTTCTTGATATCTATATGTTATGTCATAGATCCACATTGTTTTTTTGGGTGGTTATGATTGTGTTCATTATGTATATCCACATTGTATTGTCTCATGGACACGGTCTCATTTATGACATGGATATACTGTGTATTATTTCATGGCCATGGTCTATAATTTCATTTCATGTATCTGCAATGTATTCTTTGGAGGTCATGCTCATTTAGATTTTGAGCATGTTTAGCTAGGGGATTGGTTTATCTATACTCTCATCCTTGGTGTTTGATTTCAGGACTTCTTTGACTTATGAACCTCCTTTCCTCTCTCTCCTCACGCTGCCTCACATGAAAAATATTATATTGTATTGTATTTCCGCCATCCATTCCTTTCCTGACCTCACAAATTAGGGGTCATTTATTATTTCCTTAATTTCCACCCTATAGGCCAGAAGATAATCCATAAGAGGATAGAAACCAAAATACATATTTTTCCTAAGATTTGATCCCTTTCAGAGCCCTTTTAGAGATCCTCGTAGGACATATAGTAGACAAAAAGTGTGGATCCTCGTGGGACACATAGTAGACAATAAGTGAGGATCCTCGTAGGTCACTAGTAGTGCAAAAAGAGAGGACCTATAAAACTTCTAGATTTGAGGAGTTACGAGGTTATGGGAGAGGGATTAGTTGTATCTTTTTGGAAAGGGAATAGGAACTCACATCATTTGAGTCTCTAGTGGTCTTTAGAAGAACTATAAGCTCTCCCAAGCCTCCTCCAAAGAGATATGTAACAAAGTCAAGTCATGGGAAATGGGAGGGAGAAATCATAAGTATTGTTATGTTGTCCAATTGCAGAGGTAATTGTTCCATCCATCACAACTAGAAGTCAATGACCCTATCGTGACCAAGTAGCTAAAGGAGGAGCAAGGAGAAAGGAGGTCAAGGGAGCATGCATCAATACCTAATGTATGCTTGATGTAATTTCTCTTATATTATTAATAGATCATTTGGTTTTCCCCTAATATATTTGTATTCCATTATGAAAGTGTTTAGATCTAATTCATGTCATTATAGATTTGATTAGAAGCAAGTTATATCTAGGATTCTAATCCTAAGTAGAGAACGTCTTGCTTGTCTTATGTATGCACCAAGTAGGTTGTGGAGATTGGATCTGGAGTTTCAGGACTACAAAAACCAAGCGATACGAATGAAAACCTTTGAACAAAGGTATGAAAATATTCACCACTCCTTAGGATAATCACGAATCTATGTGTTTGAATATAGATCTAGGAAAACCATAGGAATTCTAGCTAGGTCTAGGATTACGAGGCTAATCCAAGGGAGATGTTTTTGTTTATTCAACAATATCCCTGTGATATTTTTCCCTATAACAAAACTGAAGATTCCACTGGGGACTAAGTCTCACATGGATATTTTCGAATACAAAAAAAAATCTCCCTAGGATTAGCCTAGTAATCCTAGACAGAAAGTGGGCTAGACTTCCTATGTTTTTTCTAGATCTAGATTCAAACACATAGATTCATTATTATCCTAAGAAGTGGTGAAGATTCTTTAGAGGTTGTCCTTCATATTTTCTACCTATTGCAGTCCTCAAACTCTATCTCCAAGCTCCACAACTTGTTTCCTGCATACAAAATACAAGCAAGACCTTATCTACCTCTCTACTTGGGATTAGAATCCTAGATATAACTTACTTTTAATAAGATCTATAATAAGATGAATCATATATAAACACTTTCATAATGGAATACAAATATATGAGGGGAAGACCAAATGATCTATTAATAAAATAAGAGAAATTACATCAAGCATACCTTAGTTATTGATGCATGCTCTTTTGACCTCCTTTCTCCTTGCTCCTCCTTTAGCTCCTTGGTCAAGCTTGGTTCACTGACTTATGGACATGATGGATGGAACAAATACCTCTGCAATTGGACAACATAACAATACTTATGATTTCTCCCTCCTCTTTCCCAAGACTTTAATTTGTTATATATCTCTTTGGAGGAGGCTTGGGAGAGATTGTAGATATTCTAGAGACCACTAGATACTTGAATGATGTGAGTTCCTAGGACCTTTCCATGAATATACAACTCATCCATTTCTCATCACCTCGTAACTCCCCAAATCTAAAAGCTTTACAAATTCTTGCTTGTTGCACTACTAGTAACCCGCAAGGATCCTTACTTGTTGTCTACTATGTGTCCCACGAGGATCTCAAAACGGTCTCCAAAAGACGTTAAATATTAGGAAAAATGTGTATTTTGGATTCTATCCTCTTATGGATTCCCTTCTATATTATAGGGTGGAAATTAAGACTATAATAGGTAGGCAATACCATACAAATTACGACCCACAAAAAATAAGAGAGCATATTGTATAAATTTAACGAGATTGAATCTAAGGAAAAATGTTGAGGCAAATGAAAGTTAATAATGCAATATCAAAATTAAAGGAAAAACCTATTTCTATATTCCATATTGAAACATTTACTCAAATTTCACTAAAGATATCCATAGAAAATACCAAAAACATGATATGCTAAACCTATAAAAATGATCAACAATACTATTCCAAAGGTTATGTAATGCAAAATAAATCTCATAAAACAATATTAAAGAAAAAAACGAGAAGCAATGAGGGGATTCATTTTGATGAGGGTGAAAAAATAGTTGTTTCAAACCGCCAAAAGTTCAAAAACTAGTTTATATATGGGCCATCAAAATTTGCCTCTTGTAAAAAATATTTTTTACCTTCAAACATTTTAGGAAAAATTGTGAGAGATTCAATCAAAAAAATTTGATTCCATCTAGACCAAGTAATACCTCAAATCATTCTTAGCATTTGCATTGTGTCAATTTTGTGTTTAAGTCCAAAATTTGAGGGTATTGAACCCTATTTGGACCACTTTTGCATGGTCACAAATTCAACACCTTACAACCATGGCCAAAAATCCCTAGTTGTGGTTATACTGTAGAAAATATATGTCCAACCACAAATGTTTCAAGGAATAGGCATGGCCATGCTCAGAATGGGACAAAACTGAAAAATTTATTTGAATCTTAACTACAAACAAATATCTTATTTTTTATGTGATTGTGTACAAGGAAAATCAAGATTATAGAGTGGAAAGAATGTGAGCATAAGGCTACCAACACAACTACATTACATGGTTAATACACCCTTGATACTTTGAGGGACATTGGTTTCCTTAAGTTCTTTCAAAGCCAAAACATGAGGTATATGTTGTTTCATAAACTCACAGGATTATAGGAGTCTTACCAAAAATACTTATGTTTTTGTCACAATATACTTCATCCAGATGTGGAGGATATATACTTCCAAGTTATAGAACTATCCTAGCATGGTGAGTTGGTATTCTTGAAGGGTGGCGGTAAATATGGTGCCACTGGTACTGTAGATGAGTACATTGTTGTCCATTTCTGACTAAGGTTGAGAAAGAGAAACAATTAATTACAAATGAAGGAAATTAAATATTTTCCTTTGTGTACCATCCTCTTCTCGATTACTTAGGTATATGGATCCACAAAAACCCACCTATCCTCACAGGCTCACATTCACTAAGAACTAGAGTTCATGAGAGCCACAATATATGATTGGTGTACCAATGTGTTGGTTAAATTGAGGGATTAGCTAACAAGATATAGGATTTGTTGATAGAAATAATTCAACTATGGATGGATCCTCATGCACCTCTTCCTAGATAGGGTCCCACATATGAATTTAGGTTTTTTGAATTTGTTTGTTGATCCTTCTAAGCCCAAGATGAGGAGGTGTATAGATTGCATGGCTTATGTCAAGGGTGGCCTTCCCATGAGCACCTTTGGCTTAGAATTATTTGACAAGTGGTATGAGAAAATAGTCACCATAGAGGAATATCCATACGTAGGAATAAAATTTAGACATGATCTTGAACTATTACTCCCTCTAAGAGAACAATGAGGTGACATAGGTAATAAAGAGAACTTGTTTTTTTTTTTTTTTTTAATTTATAAAATTTTGTGATTTTAAAGTATTATATATTTATTTTTTATGAAATATTACTTACAAACATTATGGATGATATAGGTGGGACTATTCTGACTGACAATGATGGCCCCTCACTACCACAAATCCTGAGAAGAACAAAACAATATCTAGATTAGTAGGGAGATGTGGAATATGCAAAAAAAAAAAAATTGAAATGTAAAGGAACCTCGAGGGGCTCCCCATGGTTGTGTCCATTATAAGGGTTGAGGAGGTCCCCTAGAGACTACAGTGCCACATGGTTGGAGTACAACACCCTTTTTTCCAACTACTGAGGTGATTATCCAATGCGATAGTGTGTTATCATGAGATAGATGGACCTGGAGATGACTCAATGAGAATATCTCATTTTGTTTCATTTACAGATGTATATAATATATCTTTATGGATACTATATCATTATGGATACTATATCATTATGGGACATGTGGCCTGATTTTGTATATTGCATATTTTATAGACACAATNAGATGACTCAATGAGAATATCTCATTTTGTTTCATTTACAGATGTATATAATATATCTTTATGGATACTATATCATTATGGATACTATATCATTATGGGACATGTGGCCTGATTTTGTATATTGCATATTTTATAGACACAATGTATTGACATTTTATTTTATTATATAGATGGTTCAACTCAAGCTTATGAATTAAATTATGTAATTTCTCTTCCATTTTTAGTGTACTCATATGATTGTATAAATGATCACGTTAATGCAATATATGTCAATCTACCACGTAGTTCTCCAAATATCCAACCAATGTGTTTAAAATTCTAGGAACATTATCATAGATAATAAACTCAAACCGTCTCTTAAGAATTCACACCCTCAAATAACTCTAAGGAATTGTAGGATTTCTCATGAGATAGACATCATTGAACTATGACACCACTAACTATAAATCAAAGTACACAACTAACCCATGGATGCCAAGAGAAAGGAATTTGGATAGTATTTTTATGAATGCACTACACTCCACAACATTGTTTGTTGCAAGATTGAGGAGTGAACCCGCTGAACTCACAAGCTCGTCTATGGGAGATAAGATCACCCATGCAGTGGAAGCAATTTTATAAGTGATACATTTAACACCATTGGTGAAAACTATATAGACTAGGATATATGTCAACATCTACAAATCAAGTACCAAGCATGATAAGTGTGAAAACCGAATCAACCAAATGAAAAAATGAAAAGGCTCTAAAGTACAAAAAAAAAATAAAAAAATAAAAAATGTTACAGAGAACCATGAAATGTTGTTACTTACACATAGTACTTATTAAGGTAGATCTCAATGCAAGAATCTGAAAAAATATTTCATTCATAGTCTACTAACTCATAGGCCCCTTTTTTTAATACATGTCTAACATTGTAAGGACCATGCCAAATAAGTTCAAACTTTCCTTTCCTAACGTTTGTGATCTTGGTCATAAACCAAAGCCAAGTCTCCTTCAACAAATACACAAGGATGAACACTTTTATCATACTGGGATTTGATATGATTCTATGAGTCTCATTAGAGAACAAATCTTCTTGACAATGCTCATAAAGATGGGACAAATAAATGATATGTTCTTCCTCCATGGAGGTATTAGGTAGGAGTGATACAACTAAATTCAATGAAGGTATTTCTCTTTCAATTAGAAAAATTGCCTCCACTCCATGAATGATTTGAAACAATGTAAAAATGGTGGTAGTTTTAATTGAGGTTTGATAGGCCCATATGTCGAGAAAATAATCAAGTGCCACTTGGTCTTATGTTTATCCACCATCCATTGTACCACAGTGTTGGTAACTTGATTGATTTCTTTTACTTGACCATTGGACTAAGGATAGTAAGAAGAAAAGTTTCCATGCCAAAAACCTAACATGGCTTCTAACTCGGTCATCATTTTATATTTAAAATGCAATTTGTGATTAGTCATGATCATTTTTGGCACACAAAACCTATCTATAATATGGGTGGATATGAAAAGCATTATTGTGATTCCATAATTGGAAGAAGTAAGCATATATTTTGTCAACTTGGTGAAGTAGTCAACGACTATAATGATGTAGTTGTGACCATTGGCCGAAGTGGGTTTACAGATTATAAAATCGATACCCCATTTTTCAAAGGGGCCAATGGTAAGCACATGGTGTAATGGAACAAGATGAGAATGCATTTCCGGGTAAATACTTGACAAGGGTGACACTTCTAGACTACATTAACTCAATATTTAAATATGGATGGCCAAACATTAGGGGAATTTTGAGGTAAAAAATAAGGCCTCAAAACAAAAAATGTACCACCAAAATCAATTTTATAAGAACCAATCACAATTCAAAAGATGACATCATCCCCTGTGGATGACTTGACATTATTTGAGTTAAAGATGGTGAGTTGTCATATTTTCAATGGTGGATGGAAACCCATAATTAACTATGGTAGTTCTTTGAAAAAAATACTCATAATAAAAAAGTACTCACAAATCAATTTTGAATATGATACAAACATTCTCATAAAGTAAAATAATCTTAAAATAATTTACTTTAAAAATATATATATATATATATATAATAAATATTTTATATTTAAAATTTCAATTAAAAAATATAATTAAATAAATTAAATTTAAAATGAATTGATAAAGTATTCATATTACTTTATATATTAACCATTTTATATTTAAAATTTAATATATATAATAATTGAATGTTTTATATGTAATATATAATATATTTTGAATGTATTATATATAAAGTTCATTTATTACATTGAAAATTAAAATTTCAATTAAATAAATTAAATTTAAAATGAATTGGTAAAGTATTTATTTTACTTCATATATTAATCATGTTATATATATATATATATATATATATATATATTCCACTCGAATGTTTTATATATAGTATATATAATATATTTTTGAATGTATTATATATAATATATATAGAATTCATATATCACGTTGAAAATATTTACATTGGGTATATATATATATATAATTAATGTTTCTTAATTGTATATTATTATATAATTTAAGTAGTTTAGATTTTAATTAATAATATATTGTATAAATAAAGGTTGTATGGCAACACAGTCCCTATCAAGTTAGTTGGGAAGTATATGTTGAACAATGAAATTAATATAACTAAATGTACAAGTAATGAATATTTTTTGTCAAAAGATAATAATTGAGGGTTGTTTGTTATTCAAAATGTATAATGAACCGTAAGTTGAATGATGTGGTGATTGGTGAAATTCATTGATTATGTAATTAATTCTACATATTGAAAGACGTGAAGGGAGCAATAACACTTCAATTCTATTAGCCAATTAGAAATGAGAAACAAAAATATTTTTATTATATCCAAAAATATATATTTGTTTTCCTATGTTAAACATTACATTGCATACACATATTTATGGTAAAAGACAAATTAATGTCACATCAAAAGCAAACTCATTGTTATAGTCCCATGAGACACCTAATAAGAAGTCATGAACTTATATTTATATTTTATTTTAAGTTATTCAAGGACAAAGGACAAAGACATTAGTTGTTTGAGTACAATGACCTTTTTTTTGAAGTGCTCATTTTATTTATAGTCACATCTTTTCTTTAGTCACATCAATATATTATTTTTTATTAATTTTACTTTTAGACAACTTTTTCATTTAACTCAACCATACTTACATGGATTGTAGTGTAAAAAATGAGTTGTAAATAAACCTTCCTCACAAAATGAATAACTTATAATATTTCATTATCTCTTAGGAGTCCCTTTTTATACCTCAAAATTCTCCTAATGAGTACCCTACATGAAATATTTTTGGGATTGTGGTTATTCCACAAAGATGAACACCACATGATTTAGCATGGAAATCATTTAAAACCCTCTCACTTCTTTATGAACTAAACATCAATGTAAAACTAAGTCCACACAACAATGATACATGGTATTGCTAACGATGAGATAACTCTTGGCTTGTTGGTGAATACATCAACATTCATATTTGGATAACTAAGAGTTGAACCACTGTATTTGAAAATATCATAATACATATCTTGTAACAAAGACCCGACTTAGTTCTGGGTGTATGTCACTAAACCCCGACTTATGTCAACCATCGAATTTTTGAACTTTCTTCAATTCATCCCATCATTTCCTTCGACACCATTTATTAGTTAATATGCCCTTTATATGAGAAGAATTATGTAGTCCTAACAACATATACTCCATGCATAATTAAAATAATTATAACACAATAGAACTAACATAATTAACCACACAATATTCATCATAAAAACATAAAATAAGAATTAGCTTTTAACAAAAATCACCAATTGGCTATAGACCTCAGACACTCCTCTCAGTCATAGAATTTGTTGTTCATTCACTCTCAATAGTAGGTCACCCTTAAGATGGGATATGAATCCACCACGGAAAATGATACCCAAGACAAACTAAGTTCGAACAAAACATAACTTAGAACAAGGCCAATGACACCAACTCCAACAAAATTTCCACCCCACAACCTGTCCCACCATAGGAAGTGTACCATTTCATTGCTCTGCATTCCTTCGACTATACCCATTTCCTTCTAGGGCTTCAACAACAAGCCAACCAAGAAATCTCATAGATCTATGACAATTGGAACACAAGGATGCTCACAAAGAGTTATGACACCCACTAGGACAAAAAACAGGGAAACACATTCCCAACAATTCTCTCACTTAAGGAGCATGCTACACAAGCCTACCAATATGCTTCTTCAAGCCCAAAATCCCACAAGGATTTATAGGGTTACATTGATACAAGGTTACAACAGCTCCTCCACTCAAAATCCACAGTAAATGGTTAGAATTATGGAATGGATGAATGAAATGATTTTCCAATAAAACCCAACATTATATTTGCATGCTCTTATCTTGACACATGACACTCAAGGAAATACCTTTTTCTCCACTTGGTGGTTTGTTCCTCCACTTAGGAACTTAGGATAAAATCAAATCATAAGACTTCTGAGTTTAGGAATATATTATTATATTCTCTTGGCTTAATCCCCCTTGACTTATCCCCTTTTCTTAAGCCATTATCCCCATTTCCCTCTCATGGAGTCCTACCCACCCATACTCTTTCATTTGACTTAACATACAACAATGATGTATTTTATTAATATATCCAAGTGTGATACAATTTACAAAACTAGTCTCATTGTCCTTATATCACATAGACACTTCTACCCAAAACACACACACACACACACACACACACACACACACACACGCACACCCACACATATATATACTCTAGCCGAAAACATCTTGGCTCACTAGCCTATAAAACATATGTACATTTCTATCATGGGGTTCATCCCGGGGGTATTACATATCCATACCAAGGATTATAAGAGGCATTGAAAAACAGATACCCATTCTACAAGGATTTGGTCACCACAGTTTCCTCAATGTATCTAGGAAGTTCGGACATCAACTATGTGAAAGATAAATACTTGTTGGATTTTGAAGTGGTAAAATCCAAATCAAACTCCTATAAGATGACTATTGTAAGGTCTTTGTCCCCACAGAGCCTTATAAAACACACTCTAAAATAAAGAATAAATAAAATTATATCCTGTACAATTTCATCATTAACTTATAATCATTTATTATTTAGCATAAATTAAATTTATGAATAACATGAAAGTAAATTTAATTAACAACCACATGACACAACAAATTCATGAAATTACATACCTCTGTCTGATGCTATTTCTCCAATCTTCGTCTATCCTCGCTGCTACTCTGCCCAACTCTGCCCAAAACTGAATCCTTCCTCCCTGCCATCTAGGAATAGAGCCTATATGGCTCCCTAGTGTTATTGGATAAATCCATAAGTGCGGACACAAACCAATCTCCCTAGATCCACTTGGATCTAGAACAAAGAAAAACAGAACACGACTCTTTCCCTAGATTCTAACCATTGAATTAAATAGGAGGCAAGAACAAGGAACATACCTTATTATCGCTTCCTTTGGTCTTTGTTGCTCCCGCTTCGCTCCAGTGCTCTCGTATAGTCAAGACCAAAACAATACAAACCAACTGAAGTGAAGAAAGCACAATATATTCAACATTGAATCTATGTATATCATCAAGGAGTTATACAATAAAGTGGAATTAACTTTATGGGAAAGGGACATATTACTGTATCATATTGATGGAAAGTAAAGATTACAACCTGAGCCTTGATGTCGCAAACTTCCTTTTGATGACCCTTGGCT
>ML786697.1:489944-507123 GCA_009831015.1 Picea engelmannii | reverse complement strand
TGTATCATATTAAATGTGAAAGAGAAATTACAACCATGGCCTTGATGTCGTAAGGTCCCTTCCAACTGTCCTTCATTCCCCACACACTTCTTGCTCCAAGGATTCTGAGACCATAGATCTGATAGCTACTCACAATCTATCTTGACAAAGAAAATTTCAAAACCACTCTAACCAAGCCAATAATTCCAAGCCAAAGAACCCCTTCTCCATGAGAGCTCCTCTCCTTTTATAAGTTGAAGAGGATAAGGTGAGGACGTTAGGATGATCCCACTAAATCATGAAAGCAAGTAAGATCCAAGCCATTCGGATGCCACCTCACCATAGAAGCTTCTCCTTCTAGAAAATTCACGAAAATGCTCATTTTTCCCACGTGCTGGAATTCTCGCACCCTGGCTATAGTGCAACCTACGAGAATGGGTCATTCTCGCACCCTACCTATATAGGAACCTGCGAACACCTCGCACCCTGGCTATAGTGAAACCTGCGAGAATGGGTCATTCTCGCACCCTGGCTATATAGCAACCTGCGAACTTCTCTTTTTATAAGGTTTTTACATAGGAAAAAGCAATTTCTTTTCTCAGGAGAAGTTCTTCTCCCTTCTCTCTTTAGGAACTCAGGCCACTGTGATCCCTCTGAAGGCAACAGATAGGTTTACATCATTAACGATCATAGGGATGATGAAAATAATGTGTAACAACAGCATGAAAGTAAATTTAATTAACAACCACATAACACAACAAATTCATGAAATTTCATACCTCTGTCTCATGCTATTTCTCCAATCTCCATCTATCCTTGTTGATGCTCTTCCCAACTCTGCCCTAAACCGAATCCTTCCTCCCTGCCAGCTAGGAACAGAGCCTATCCGGCTCCGTAGCTCCAGGATTATGTGAGGATTCCTGGCCCCCGAGCCCAAAACTCCCAGCAACGTGGTGCACCCCTGTAACAGTCCACCCAAATTCCTAGCCAGAAAATACAAAACCAGAAAACACATATAGTCCCTAATCTCCAAATGTTTCCTTCTTTCCCCAAATTTCCAAAAGTCCTTCTCCCGAATGCCTCTGCCTCCTCATATCCCCCTCCATTCACCGCCTCCTCCCTTCATTTAATGCCACCCACCTTATCCCTCCATTTAATACCCTATCCCTCCATTCAATACCCTATCCATCCATTCAATGCCTTATCCTTCATACGTTAAGTTTTCTAATAATGAATTAAAAGTTATTATGTCTTTAATTTGTTACCCAACATTAAATGTGTTAATTAATCAATTAATTAATCAACATATATTAATCAATAAATAAATTATTAATTAATTAATTAATATTATTAATAATTAATCATTACTTAACTAATACACATTAGGACAGTTAATTATTTAATTAACTATTCTTGACAAACCTTAAGCAACTATTTCACTAGGGTTGTTACAACTATCCATTTGGAGTACTTTCCCCCAATGATATGAAATGTTAAAATGTGTTACATTAGGTTGGAGACTGGTAAAAAATGGTTTTGCGAAGAAGAATAGAGTGTCTGAGATGCTTGAAAACATGAATCGCTACCAAATATAACTTCTTGACATGCAAATAATGATATTTATGATAAAAATGACTCTTACTAAGGTAATAAATCACATGTTTTAATAGTGATTTGTCCTCTTGGACAAGAATCATATCAATGGTGGACTCAGATGTGGCTAGATAAAGAAAAAAATTCTTGTTGTAGTTTGATGGACTCAACAACATGGTTGACATCAAGGATTTCTTCAAAGATTCAAAAGAGCATTGTGCTTGGTCATCCCATATTAAAGGTGCACTTTTATTCAAAAGGTGCATGAACCCTTTCACAATATATTCAAAATTCACAATGAATCTTTGTAGAAAGTTTCTCTTCCCTTGCAAACTTTGAAGTTGTGCAATAATATGTTGGGGAGGAAACTAAACTATTGCCTCAGCCTTGACTAGATCAACCGTGATTCCAAACTTGGACATAATGAAACAAATTAATCTCATGGATATTACACAAAAATATCCATTCATGTGGATTTGGATGAATTTTATAGTATCAACATCTGATGAATACAACATGAAGATGAGATGGATTATCAACATGACTATAGGACCAAGCAGTTAAATCATCCAAATATGCTTCAATAATATGTTTAATATCATGAAACAAATATGACATGTCCTGCTAAAATGTGGCACCATCCTTTTTTATACCAAACAACATATTTTGATAATAAAAAGTACCCCAAGGATAAATAAATCTATTTTCATGATGGTCTTCCTTCTTTATCTGAATCTAATTATAACCATAGAAACCATCCATGAAGGAAAATATCTCACTATCATCACATTCATTAATGATCTGATCAATGAGTGGGGTAGGATAATTATCCTTGGGACAAGCTTTGTTAATATCCCTAAAATTAGTACAAAATCAAATGGTACCTCATTTCTTAGTAACTAGAATAGTATTGGAAACCCATTCACTCAATGGAACCAAGTAAAAATAAAAAATAAAAAGAAAATTTTCAACCTCTTTCTTAATGGACGTTACCTTCCTTTGATTGTACAGGTGTATCTTATAAACAAAATTATTAAAACCATCATATGTTTGTATTTCATGTTTGACAATCCAAGGATCAATGCCTAGCATCTCCTCATAGGTCCAAGTGAAATTTTTATTAAACTCTTTAAAAATGGTAGTATAAAGTTCAATTTCATGAAGATAACGAATGGAACCAATCAATATGTTTTGAAAACACGTGGTTACATAGATATATCGATGGGAATTGTTGTCAATATGTTGACCAAATTCCCTTCTACATACACATCACATACTAGGATGGGGCATTGATACCACTTGATATCACTAGATGAAACTAGGATTTGCATTCCAACCTCTAACTTCTCCAATTCAAGGAACAAAAAATGATGTATGATGCATATGTTCCCATGGTTTTTCATAATTTTTGATGGTTTCAAGGATAGCCTCATTTGAAGGCATCTCAACATCCAAAAAATCATGTGAATTGGGAGGGTTGACGACCCAATTGGGTGATGTGAAGTGATCATATTCCATATAATAATGGAGTTTATGATCATATTCCATGGCTAATTATTGGATGGCATGGTAGGAAATCTAAAATGCATTCAATGGAATACATGACCCTAAATACTCAATCTTAGATGGATGAGTCACTACCCAAGGGTTTATATTGACAACAAATATGTTATATGGAATCAAATGTAGAAGCATAGGATCCTCAATAAAAATAGACATTGAGGATGAACAATTATGAACAATTCCATTCCATACTACCTAATAAAATCATACATATAGGAGACAAGTTATCATAACTAATAGGTGGAAGTAAGGGAAAAGCTCCCATGAGAGATGAATATTTGAACATCCCAATACCAATATTGTCAAAATCACTATCACTATTGGAATTACTGACAAATAGAACATTCATACGAGTGATAGCTTACAAATTAGGCATATAATACTCTGATTGATATATGGTAAGCAATTTATGTTAATGAGGAAATTGTAGGACTCTATGGACTGAAGACAAAATTGCCATCATCATATAAAACCAGCTACACTCTAGAAAAACATTATAGTATAAAGGATAATTGAGTACTTCAAATTCAATTGAAACACTCTTTCCACCTAACATTATATAAAATGCGACAATGATTCAATGGGGATTAAAAGTAAGACCATCAAATTCATTTAAGATCACGCTCAACTCGATAAGCTCTAGAGGAAATAAGGCTCTCCAACAAGATAAAGACATAATGCAACTGGAGGATCCTTCATCAACAACATATCTAAATATGTTTATTCCACATGAATATACTTATATCTAGAAAGAAATGTGGTTTGGAATCCTAGACTGGCTTTGGTCAACATCAACTCAACCAATTCCAATCAACAATGTTTTGCATTGCAAAAGTAGCTCTAAAGGACCTATAGGGTAGACATAACACAAGGTGTTTGAGACAAATCCTCAAAAATACTATAACTCTTAGTGGATTGGGAATTTATGTTGTACATAGACCTTCTTTAGACACCTTTGGGGGGAGAAAACAACATATAAGTGGATGGATTTTCTATATTCAGAGAGCCAACTGGCTAGGATGAAAACATATCCTTATTAGGAGGACTACACTTAGTACTATCATAATTATGAGCTCTAGTTTAAATATTAAATTCTTGGTTGCACATGTATATATTTCAATTCATGATATTTCCCCCTTGTGATTCCTTGCATGTCCCCTTGCAGAGCTGCAAGGTTCATTGTAACCATTTTTTGTTGCTATGAGGAAAAGAGATTCATTAGGATAACATGTTACTGTTGGGACTTACGTTGTGCTAATTATCAATGAATTTTGTCCATATAAGGACACTTATGAGTAGGATGATCTCCAATGAAAATATTGAAAGGGGACTTCATTTTTTTGGGCTCATTAGTGCCTCCTGCAATAGTGTTTTGAGTAGGGGTAGTCCCTTGCCTAGGAGTATAATTTTTCTTCTTATTCTTCTTTCTGCCTCTAAGGTGTTCATAATTATTAACATTTGTTGACTCTATCAAATGAACATTGGAGGTTTGTGTAGGGATAGAGGCATATTTTGATGCTAGTGTAGTTTTAGGTGGATTAGAAGATATGGTCATTCAACCCATATGACCTACCGACTAGCCAACATAAGTATCAGAAATGAAACTAATCACACCATTATAAGCATGTGGTTCCATGGTAGGATTTGAAGGATTTATTTATGGTACAGGAGTGTGAAGTATCAAATCATACAATGTGTTAGGATAAGAATAAATCAAACCTAGTTGTTGAGGACTTTCTCTTCGGTTAAAGCACCTGACATGGCTAGATCCTTGGAAATAAAGACTTTACAAATCAATCTGCTAGAAATGGGTTTGGAATTTTGTCTCTAATGAGCCTACACCATTGTCTCCACTCATGGATATGATTGGAAATATGAGTGGTGGTACTCTAGCGTAAAGATGTCAAGATTTCATTTCCAGCTTCATAACGAATCAAAAGTTGGGAATGGGTAAAAAGGGCCATTACCAAGGGAAAAAATCACTAAATGAAGCATCTTGTAGCTCAATGTACCATTTCATGCCACTCCTTATTAGATTTCACTGGAAAATACACAATATAACACTCTTATGCACCAAGGATTTGTATGAACACCATAGGTAGAATGTCATGATATGGCTAGAAATATCCTCTCTACTCTTTCCATCAAACCTAGGTATGTTTGATGGTAGTTTCATATGAATAACTGACCATGAGGGTTGATAGTTGATAGGGTTATGTTTCAAGTGTTGTAAATTCAGTAAGTTCAAGGTAACCAAGAATGGAAACTAAGTGTTGAGAATTTTTTTGTGATGGATGAATGATGGAACTTGTGTTCCTAATGAAATCATAGACCCCCCTAGTCCATTTCCCCCTTTGATAGTAGAAACACTAATTTCTAGGCCAATCCTAAGATTAAGATTTTAACCAAATGAAAAATATGCATTAGGGTAGTTGAACTACCTATGTGTAAACTAGAAATAGGTGGAAGCCCTCTACTGGCATTGAAACAAAGGATTTTCCCCTTGCCAAAAATAAATATAGATGTAGGAACTTGTGCAGTCATAATGGGAATACTAAAAATAGGTAAATTGGTTTAAGGAAGAGATGTGATTGATGGTATTCCCAAAAAATGAACACCCAATTCCTAAGGCATAGAGGTGGAGGTAGCTATCCCACTCACTATTGGTATGGAGGTTGCAACTTTGACTCCTCTTGTCACATTAGGGGAATAAAAAATAGGTCCTCCCATAGTGGATGACCCAATGATGACCAAAATCATTTAAGAACTACTCGAAAAGGAAAAAGGGGTACCAAAATGAGGTCCACCCAATCGAACAAGTAAAGGGTCCAAAGGCTCTGCCAAAGGGGGATTAAAATTAAATGGAAGAGTTTCATTAGTGAATTCAATCTCCATGTGTTCAACCTCCTTTGAATATGATGTGTGAGTCTCAAAAACTATGTTTGTGTCTACTAGTGTGGATAGCTTCCACCTTACGATTGACAATTCATTTATCTCTGAAGGAAACCCTCACTATCTATGAAAGCGATGAGGAGGTTGGTCAAACATGGTGAAAGGTATATTTTAAATGAAAGAAAAGAAAATAAGGTCAACTAGATACAATTAAACACGTAGCACACCCTAGAAAATCTATAATCTCCAACAAACAAGAAACTAAAATTCAAGGGGCCTTCTAAAAACCAAATTAGGATTATCAAGGCCCAAGATAACCTGGTGAAGGTGTGAGAGACAATTATGTTAACCTTCACACAAAAATCACCTAAATTCCAAGTACCCTCATGAATACGGGAACCCTTTAGGGTGTTGAAATATTGGTTTTCATTGATGTCAATCATCGAAGAAGTCTGGTAGCCCCAAAGGCATGGTTATGGAACCCATATTTGATTGAGGAAAAAGATCATGAAGGATGGTGTAAATGAAAGTAACTCACTCATGGATGGATATTCCTCATCATGCCATTTAGGGTGATAGGTGGTACACCATGTGGTTCCTCGAGGTTGAGGAGCTACATCCTTGTGAATTTATAATCTTCAAATATTGGTCAAGAATCCCCTAGTTGATTACAAGTCCTTAATGAAATGGTAAAGTGGTTGTAACAAGAAAGTCGAGAAGCTCCTAAGTTTAAGGAGAGAGGCTACTTAGAAAAAGTATAGATACACCTTAAGGATTCATTCATAATGACATTCACTCACTTATTCTATTGAACATATTCTAGTGAACTAGAGATCTATTTGGAAATTTTTCGATGGTGAAATATGAGGTAGCGACGAGTAAGGAGTGCAAGAGTTTCAAGGTTGCAAAATAGAGAGAATTTTTTTGAGGAAACCTAGTTTGGTTGGCCCCCGCGGGTCATACCACTAGTGTCCCATGATACATCCCTACGAGTTTCTTAGGGATCATCACGCAAGGCCCCGCATGACAAGATGTCTTAGTCTCGTGAGGACAAGACAAATTTAGGGGTAATTCTAATACCATATCCCAAAAGTTAGAAGTGAGCTTACATGTTAGATCTATTATGTATCAGGTCAGCTACAAAGGTATCGATATTCTTATGTACTTGTTGTGATGGTTATACTTGGTTATGGTATGATACATGCTTGAGGTATGGTTGGTTTGGCACATGATTGAGGTACATCTTAGCTACATGGTTGATAGAGTTATAATCTTGTATCTAGTTATGAGATGACTGCTATGTTTCAACTTTGAGTAATATGGTATGTGGTTGAGGTATACACTTGATGTATGTTGGCATATGCATGAGGCACATGATTTAGTTCTTTAAGGCTCTTCATTGATGATATGGTACATGTCTATACATGATTGATGCTATATGTTACTGGTTTTATATGTGATTGATTCTCTAATACATGGTGCATGATTAAATACTCATCATTGATGTTTTGGTATCTACATTTGGCATATCTGATGGTATATGATTGAGGCATGTTAGTACACAGTTGATGCATGGTATGGTACATGATTTGGTATAATAGTTTGATGGTATAGTGATATTGACATGTCAGACATAATGTTAGGTTGACAGGTTACATGTTGATGTGATAGTGGCAATGACAGAGGACGTGGCAGTGATAGAGGTAGTGGAAATAACATAGGTAGTGACATTGACAAAATCAATAACAGTGATAGTGATAGTTAAAGTGGTAGTGACAGTTTTTTCTACACATCTATTTTAGGGCATCACGATGGGGCAATGAAAGGGGGCTGTAGCCTCCTTTTGGTTGGTGTCGAAGAACTCAGAGAGTTGGAGATTCCTTTGGATTGGATCCTGAGAATCAAGGGGTTGTAGTCTCCTTCTGGTTGGAGCCTATAAATATGTGGTCTTATCCTCATTCCAGTTGTAGCTGAAGAATTGGGAAGTTGGTGCTTCCAATGAATGTAATCTTTGATATATAAGAAAATATTATGTGGTTTTATCCCATTTGGGTTTCCATGTAAACTCGGGTGTACTATGTATTTGATGTGATGTTGATGTGTTGTTTCTCGTGTTTATATTCTTATGATACACTAATGATATATTGATGATATACTGCTAATAAAATTGACATTTATATTTGTGATTAAAAGTGGTAAAGGTGATAATATTGATTCACCCCCCATCTCATTATTTCAACAATTGGTATCAGAGAAACTCCTTCAAGAAATAGTCTCACCACTAGAAGGAGGTAATGGAATACACTAATATTATATTACCATAGTTTGACGGCTAGAACTATGCCTTCTGGAGCAGAATAATGAAAACATGTGTGAAGGCACATGGATTTGATATCTGACGACCAATAGTAGATGGATACAATGCACTGACCATTCCGCCAATAGATAAGGATGGAAAGAAACTTGAATAAAACAATTCAAGGGCCAAAAATTATATTATGAATGGTCTAACTGAATCAATACATGTCAAGGTTATACACTGTGAATCCACAAAGGAAGTTTGGGACAAACTTCAAAATTTCTATGAAGGTGATGCCAAATTCAAGGGAGATAAAATTCAAACCTTTTGAGCCAAGTTAGAACAATTGAATATGAAGGAAGATGACATTGCCACCTATTTTCTACGAGTTGATGAAATAGTCAATTTCATTAAAGGTTTGGGAGAAGTGATGAAATAACCAACCATTTTTTAAAAGGTACTAAGGTCTCTACCTATGAGATATGACCCGAAGATTTTATCCCTACAAAGAGAAGACCTAGCTACATTGAGCATGGACGAGCTACATGGGATACTCATAGCTTACGAAATGAGGATAGAGCAAGATAAACTAGTCACAAAGGAAGAAACATTCAAGGCATCCAAGAAGTCAAAGAAAAAAGAAAAAAGTCAAAATCAAATTGTATCTACTGTGACGGTTCAGAGGAAGATGAAGAAATGGAAAACTTTGTAAGAAAGCTAAAAAGAGGAACTGACAAGTACAAAGCTATGCTTCCATTGAAATGTTTTAATTGTGGTGGTATTGGTCATTTTGTTTCTAAATGTCCTTTTGAAAAAAATAAAAATAGCGATGAAGAAGATGAGTCTAAGAAGAAAAGGAAAATTCAAAAGGGACATTAGAGAAGAAAGAAAAAGAAAAGTTTAAAGGAAAGTTTCTACTCAAAGGAATATAGTTCATCGTCAGAAAAGGATGATTCAGAAAGAGTACTCTTCATGGAAATAGATGATGATGATGATGAAAACACCGAAGAAGAAGGCGAAGTCGATCTCAGAGAAGAATTAATCAATTCCTTAGAAGAACTAGGGAAATAAAGAAAGAAAATCAAGTCACTCAAAGAAAAATTAAAGAAGAAAGAAGGATCTCAAAAAACCAATTCAGAAGAAATCGAACAGATAATCATGAAGTGAAAAATCTAGGTAGAAGAAGACAGAATAATTGAAGAAACACTCAGAAATCATTTAGAAGAAAAGGACAAGATGATTGAAAGCTTTGAAGTAGAAATAATCACTTTAAGAAAGGATCTTCAAAAGAAATATATGCAATAGAATAGCACCAAAATATTGGATGAGATCATCAGTATTCAAATACCATACTATGATAGTTCTAGGCTAGGATACAACCAGATGCAGACTAAGAAAGGTTCATAAGAGAAACACCATTCAAGAGATCGCTTACATCCAGGTATAAAAATATTTTTCTTGGCTTATGTTATTCATGTAATAGTTTTGGACACAAAGTTGTAAACTGTAGAGCCTATGCCAAGAACAAAAGAAACTATGAAGGCTACTCAAACAACATTTATCCAATAAGTCATTATGAAACATAGAACATAAACTACAACATTTTTGGATCATTGAGTAATGAAGTGGAATGTTACAAATGCAACAATTTTGGACACATGGACAAATATTGTAGATTTATTATTCCTCCAAGAGAATCAAAACAAAATCTAAACAATCATAAACAGAAACCACAAAGAATATGGATAAGAAATGAGGATCAATTCAACGCTGAAGAATGCTCTCTTGCTCTACAAGCTCAACACAAGAAGAGTGGGTGGTATGTTGATAGTGTTTTTTCAAAGCATATGAAAAGTGAAAATAATAGTTTCCTTACCTTGAAGAAGGAACGAGATGGATCGTTTTCATTCAGAAATGATAAATCAACCATAAATATAGGAAGAGGCACAATCAAGCTTGGAAGAAATGATCCTAAGGAAGAAAATGTTCTACTAGTTGAAGATATGAAGCACAATCTAGTCAGTGTAAGTTAAATGTGTGATCAAGGACACAAACTTTTTTTCGACTCATAAAGATATGATTTAATAAAAGAAGGATCATGTGGGTTGGTGGCTACAACTATAAGAAACCCAAACAACATATATGTCCTAAATGAAATTGGAAAGGAAAGATGTTTCTTAAGAAAGGAAAATGAATGTTGGCTTTGGCACAAAAGGATGGGTCACATGAACTTTGACAATCTTGTCAAAATCAACAGAAAGGAAATAGTAAGAGAAATGCTTGAGATTTCAAAGCCAATAGACACTTTATGTAATAATTTTATATAGGAAAAAAAAAACAAGACTAGTTTCAAGTCTAAAGAGTAATCTACAACAAAACCATTGGAGATTGTACATATTGACTTATGGGGATCAAAAATAACAAAGGGACTAAATTATGAGAAATACTTTATGGTACTGGTTGATGACTACACAAGAATGATTGCAGTTATATTTATCACGAAAAATCCATAGGCATTTGAAAACTTCAAGATATACAAAGAAATGGTTGAAACTGAAACACACTTGAAAATAAAGTGTTTAAGATCAGACAATGGTGGAGAGTTTACATCAAAAAACTTACATATTTATTTGGAAAACATGGAATAAAAAGACAATTCTCAATAGCCAAGACATCGACACAAAATGGAGTCATTAAAAGAAAGAAAAAAACAATATATGAAATGGCTAGAACCATGTTGAAATATTCCAAGTTTTGTGATGTATTTTGGGTATAGAAAGTTCATACACTAGTTCATATTCAGAATAGAGGAATGATCAGAAGAAACAACGAAGACCAAAAAATGTGAAGCATTTTACAGTATTTGGAAGCAAGTGCTACATCAAGATAGAAGATGGAAGAATTAAAAAATTTGAATCCTGAATTGACAAAAGCATATTTATCGGATACTCAAGTAAAATTAGAAAATATAAATGCTTCAATCCGAGACTCAGAAAAATCATGGAAAGCATCAATGTAACAATTGATGAGAAAAATGTATAGAAGGTCAAAGAAGGAAGAAAATATTCAGAAGCGCAGAATGACGAAGAAGATCTAAAAAAGAAGAAGTAGTAGTAGAAGAAGAAGAAGAATAAGAAGAGAAACTAAAAGTATAGAAAGAAGATCACCATCATATACCTCCCAAGACACCTAGCCGACGAGTGCAGAAAAATCATCCACTAGAACAAAATATTTGGAATAAATATGCAAGAGTTGAAACCCAAAGAAGAATGCATTCACTAGAACAACAACACCTAGCATTGTTATCCACTCTCGAACCAAGAGGTTTTGAAGAAGTCAACAAAGGCGAACACTGGATCAAGGATATGGATGAAGAATTGGATCAGATAGAGAAGAATGATACATGGGAACTAGTTCCAGGGCCAAATAACAAGAACATGATCATTACAAAGTGGGTATTCATAAACAATTTTAATGAAGATGGATAGGTAACCAAAAACAAAACAAGATTAGTATGCAAAGGATATACTCAGGTTGAAGGCATAAATTTTGAAGAAATTTTTTCCCCAATCGCTAGGATGGAAGAAATCAAACTGATATTATCCTATACATGTTCAAAAAGAGTTAAGGTGCATCATATGGATGCTAAGTCAACCTTTCTTAATGGAAAATTAGAAGAAGAAGTCTACATCAAACAACTAGAAGGATTTCTACTATAAAAAAAGGAATATTATGTGCGCAGGATGAAGAAAGAACTGTATGGACTTAAGTAGGTCCCAGAGCTTGGTATTCATGATTTGACAAGTTTCTTAAACAACAAGGATTCAAGAAGGGAAATGTAAACAAAAATATCTACATAAAAGTGGATCGAGACAATATATTGATAATTGAAGTTTATGTACATGACATCATCTTTGGAAGTGATGATGACAAGATGAGTCAAACATTTTCCAAAGATATGAAGAATGAGTTTGAAATGTATCTACTTGGTGAATTTACTTTATTTTTGGGATTACATATATGCTAGTGTGATAAAGGTATTTTCATCTCTCATACCAAGTATATTAGAGAAATGTTAAAGAAGTTTGGAATGGAAGATTGCAAACCTATGAGTACTCATATGTAGACCAATTGCAATTTAAGATAGGATGATGATTCTAAGGATGTAGATCAGAGACTCTATAGATCGATGATTATCAACTTACTCTATGTGACATCATTTAGACCAGATGTGATGCAGGAAGTTGGATATGTTGTAAGGTTTCAAGCAACACCAAAGGAAACACATGTTATGGCAGTAAAGAGGATATTCAAATATCTCAAAGGAACATAAGAGTTTGGGTTATGGTATCCAAAAGGGAATGATTTATCCTTGGTAGCTTACATAGATGAAAATTTGGCAGGTTGTATTTACAACAAAAGAAGTAAAAGTGGAGCAACTTTCTATTTATGCGATATTATAATATCATGGTTGAGAAATAAACAATCATCAATATATTTTTCCACAGCAGAAGCAAAGTATATTGCAGTGGAAACATGTTGCACTGAAGTTCTCTAGACGAACCAAACCTTGCAGGATATACAAGTGAAGTATGATGAGCCAATTTCAATACTATGTGATAACTCCAGTGCTATCATTATATCTAAGAATCCAGTGATGCAATTGAATATGAAGCATATTTTGATCAAGTTTCACTTTCTATGGGAACAAGTTAGAGAGAAGAACATCAAGCTATAATACATTGGGACAAAAGAGAAAATTGCAGATATCTTCACCAAACCCCTTCTAAGGGAGACCTTTGAGTATCTTTGACATAAACTTGGAGTCATTTCTTCCTCTTAGTGATCCACACGACATCAGACACAGTAAAACAAGGGGAGAGATGCAAAAGACTTGAAGAATGAAAGAAAATAATATTTTGAATTCTTTTCATATACATAAAAAATTTTACACGAGGAAGCACCATGAATAGAAAGAAAAGGATTGCATATATGGGAAGAGAGAGAACAGAGGAATGGAAACAAAGGATAATTACCCTTTCCATTGATTTCAAAGGGGGAGAGATAACAAAGGCATGGAAACAGAGAGAGATGCATGAAGACATGGGTCACAGGGGGAACATGAGAAAAAGTATGAGTGTTACTATGCCATCAATGTTTCCATCAATGCAAAAGGGGGATATTGTTGAAATATTGGTTTCCATTGATGTCAACCCTTGAAGAAGTGCAGCAGCCCTAAAGGCATGGTTATGGAACCTGTATTTGATCGAGGAAACATGTCATGAAGGATGGTGTAAGTGTAGGTAAATCACTCATGGACGAATAGTCCTCGTCATACCATTTCCGATGATAGGTGGTACTCCACTTGGTTCCTCACAATTGAGTATTTATGGCGTTGTGATGTTAGAAGCCCCGAATATTGGTCAAGAATCCCCTAGTTGGTTACAATTCCTTAATGAAAGGGTAAAGTGGTTTTAACAAGAAAGTATAGAATCTCCTAGGTTTAAGGAGACATGATACTTATAAAAAAATATAAATACATCTTAAAGAGTCATTCATTAGTACATTCATTCACTTATTCTATTGAAAATCTTGTAGTGAACTAGTGATCTATTTGGAAATTTTGTGATGGTGAAATATGAGGTAACGATGAGTAAGGAGTGTGGGAGTTTCGAGGTTGCAGAGGAGAGAGAATTTAGCTGAGGAAACCCTAGCTTGGTTGGCCCCTGCGGTTCATACCACTAGTGTACTGTGAGGCATCCCCATGGGTTTCTAAAGCCTCATCACGCAATGACCCGCATGACATGATGTATTAGTCCCACGAGGACAAGACAAATTTGGGGGTAATGCTAATACTAGGTCCCAAAAGTTAGAAGTGAGCTTATTGTTTAGATATACTATGTATTAGATCGGCTACAAAGGTATTGGTATGCTTATGTACTTTTTGTGATGGTTATACATGGTTATGATATGATACATTCTTGAGGCATGATTGGTTTGGAACATAATTGAGGTAAATCTTAGCTACATGGTTGAAAGAGGTATATTCATGCATTTGGTTATGATATGACTGATATGGTTCAACTTTGAGTAATATGGTATTTGGTTGAGGTATACACTTGATATATAGTGGCATATGCATGAGACACATGCTTTGGTTCTTTGAGGCTCTTCATTGATGATATGGTACATGTCTATAAATGATTGATGCTACATGGTACTAGTTTTATATGTGATTGATGCTCTAGTACATGGTACATGATTAGCTACTCATCATTGATGTTTTGTTATATACATTTGGAAAATATTATGGTATATGATTGATCCATTTTAGTACATAGTTGATGCATGATATGGTACATGTTTTGGTATAAAAGTTTGATGGTATAGTGACAATGACAGGTCAGATACAATCATAGGTTGATAGGTTATAGGTTGATGTGATAGTGGAAGTGATAGAGGAAGTGACAGTGACACAAGCAGTGGAAGTGACAAAGGCAGTGGAAGTGACACAGGCAGTGACAATGACAATGACAATGGTAGTGACAATTTGGTCTACACTTATATTTCAGGGTGGCACAATGGGGCAAGGAAAGGGGGTTATATCCTCCTTTCGATTGGTTCCAGAGAACTTAGGGAGTTGGAGATTCCTTCAGGTTGGAGCCTGAGAATAAAGGGGTTGTATATTCTATCTAGTTAGAGCCAAATAATTCAGGGAGTTGTAGATTCCTTCAGATTGGAGCTTGTAAATAGGGGATCATAGCCTCCTTTCAGTTGTAGTTGGAGAATTGGGAACTTGGTGCTTCCAATGAATGTAATCTTTGATATATAAGAAATCATTATGTGGTTTTCTCCCATTTGGGTTTCCACGTAAAATCTGGTGTACTGTGTATTTGATGTGATGTTGATGTGATGTTTCTCATGTTTATATGCTTATGATACACTAATGATATATTCATGATATACTGCTAATAAAATTGACATTTATATTTTTGGTTAAAAGTGGCAAAAGTGATAATATTGATTCATCCCCCCCCCCCTCTCAATATTCCAACATAGGGGAGATAAACCAAAGATTATGCATCTACCTCGGGGACCACAAGCACTTCTCACTGACAGTCACCCGTGTTATACCCTAGGAAAATCCATTAATTCTATTGCTTCACAATATACATTTAAGAGAAAAGTCACGAGTCAATTTATGCATATGGGAATGGAATACAAAACTAATTCCTCAACCTAAATATCTAGATAAAAGTGTTGTCAACCCAAGGGTTTTCCACTTCAATCTAAAACCCCCATACCCCACCAATCAAGAAAAGAGGGGATAATATTTTATACTTTCTCAAGTTGACCATAGTGTTTGACATATGTGATAGATGTGTTGGATTACTGATAGGGGGGATGAATCAGTAATAGCGTAATTATAATCCTTTTTCTCCAAATAATCCAAGTGTTATATCAATGTAGAATAATTATCCAATAATGAGAAATAAGAAATGAACAATCACACATATACACAGTACACCAGTGTTTTACATGGAAACCCAAATCAGGAGAAAACCATGGAATGCTTTATCTTATATGTCTTTAATAACTACATTCATTGGAAGCACTAACTTCCTTTGTTTTCCAGCTGCAACTGGAAGGAGGCTCCAACCCCCTAGTTTCTTAGGATACAACTTGAGGGAAGCTCCAACTCCCCAATTCTCTGGCTACAACTAGAAGAAGGCTACAACCCCCTATGTTCTCCAACTACAACCGGAAGGTGGCTACAACCACATGTTCTTGCCCCGTCTAACTGCCCTGAAGTAGAAGTAGAATGATGGAACCACTGTCACACTATCACTGTGAGATATATAAATGTAAACCTGTACCAATAAACCTATACCAAACAACCTGTACCAATAACCTGAACCATGCATCAACTTGTACCTCAACCTGTGATCAACCTGTACCATAAACAAGTGCATCAACCATGCACCAACCTATACCAAACAATCTCTAATCAACATGTACCATAAACAAGTGAAACCAACCATGTACCAGGTATGTACCAATCATGTTTCAAGTACTCATCAACTATGACTCATCAATATGTACCAACATCATCAACTATACACCTCATGTATGTGCAACCTCATCAAATACTTGTCTCAACCATGTACCCAACTTGTACCTCAACCAAAAGCCCTCATAAATTTCATCATCCGAATATGATTTGTAACTCTATAATATACATGGTGTTTATTATCACATACCTGCAAACCTTCCTTAACTTTAACAACAAGAGACTAGCATTTTCATCAAACGTTTCTTTAGTCTCACAAGGCTAGTTTTGGATTAGTCAACAACCCTAACTCGAAATAATCACAACTTTGTACCTATAATGAATAAATATATGAAACTTATACACAATGTTATTAAGTATGTTTTATGCAATTCCTTTAGGTTTCACTACTTGGAACCTCTCATAAAAGGAGTTATGGAAAAAATGGCACACCTTGCTGAATTCTGGCTTATTCTAGAGAGAGACCTTGTAGAGCATGCCCCACACAAAATATTTGTTGAATTGATATAAAAATGTCACACATCAAACTAAATAATGTACTCTAACCAACACATTTGGTCTTATTGAATTTGGATCTGTTATGAATAATTTATGATGTTTTTACCCGAAACACCTATTTTTGACTAGTTTCAAGACTAGCCACGAACCCTATTTTTCATGGAGTGTAACTCCTAAAATACAAAGACCCACAAAATGAATGTTTTACCAAATATACTTGGATATGTTTCCTCAATGGCATATAAATTTCACGGTCTAAATCATTCTATAAAAAAATTTATTGC
>ML786697.1:475767-489125 GCA_009831015.1 Picea engelmannii | reverse complement strand
TCCATTACCCAACCTTTGTGCTACGGGGCTTTCTTCAAGGGTTGACATCAATGACAACCAACCTTAATCAACAATCTCCCCCTTTGGCATTGATGGAAATACTCTGATGCAATACTGAAATCATATCACTCATGCTCCCCCTGGAACCATGCCTCTTTCCTCTTCCTCTTTCCTCTGCATCTGATAAATCTCTCCCCCTTTCTCATCAATGGCAAAGGTATCTTTCCATCCGGGGTTGCTCCCCCTGACTGAACTGTCCTCTTATGGTGCCTCCTCGTGTAAATCTACGAAATATAAGATAATAATTCAAAAAGAATTCATTTTGGAATAGAAATGACTCCAAGTCTCTGGCCAAGATATTCAAAGGATTCCCATGGAAGTGGTTTTGTGAATATTTCTACCACTTGTTGTTTTGTTCCCACATACTCAACTCTGATGTTCTTTTCTACAACTTGCTCCAGTAGAAGGTGATACTTTGTTGGAATGTGCTTCATATTGGAGTGAATCACTGGGTTCTTTGAGATATTGATGGCACTTGTATTATCACAATAGATTGGAATGGGCTCATCATACTCAATCTGTATATCTGTCAAAGTTTGTTTCATCCGAAGAACCTGTGTACAAAATCATGCTGCTGCAATATACTCTACCTCGACTGTAGATAAAGATATTGATGATTATTTCTTTCTTATCCATGTTACTAAACACTCACCCAAGTAGAACGTTGCTCCACTGGTGCTTCGTCGGTCATCAATACAACCTGCCCAATCTCCATCTGTGTAGGCAATAAGTGATAGATCCTTTCCTTTTGGATATCATAATCCAAACTCTTATGTTCCTTTAAGATATTTGGAAATCCTCTTCACTGCTAACACATATGAATCCTTTGGTGCTGCTTGAAATCGTGCCACCTGTCCAACTACCTACATTACATCTGGTCTAGATATTGTCACATATAGTAGGCTATCAATCATTGACCTGTATTTCCTCTGATATATAGACTTCGAATCATCATCTTTTCTCAACTTGCAATTGGTTTTCAATCTTCCATTCCGAACCTCTTTATAATTTCTCTGATATACTTGGTTTGAGAAATAAATATTTCTTGGTTGCTTTGACATATATGAAGTCCCAAAAAGAAGGATATTTCTCGAAGTAACGACATTTCAAATTCATTCTGCATATCTTTTGCAAATTTATGGCTTAACCTGTCATCATCAGTACCAAAAATAATATCAACATAAACTTCAATTAATAAAATATTACCTTCACTTACCTTGATGTAGAGGTTGTTGTATGCACTTCATTTTCTGAACGCTGCCTGTTGTAGATACTTATCCAGTCTAGAGTACCATTCTCTAGGAGCCTGCTTTAGACCATACAAGGCCTTGTTTAATTTACACACATAATTTGCATTCTCTGACAACTAAAATCCTTCTGGTTGTTCAATGTAGACTTCTTCTTCAAGGTCCCCATTCAAAAAAGATGATTTTACGTCCATATGATATACTTTAACATTTTTGGAGCATGCATAGGCTAAAATCAATCGGATTGCTTCCATTCTGTCAACTGGGGAAAATTTCTCTTCAAAGTCGATTCCTTCCATCTGTGCATATCCTTTACATACCAATCTAGATTTGTTCCTTGTAACTTGTCCATATTCATTTAATTTATTCCTCAAAACCCATTTTGTGCCGATCACATTCTTATTCTTTGGTCTTGGAACCAGTTCCCAAGTGTCATTTTTCTCTATTTGATCCAATTCTTCATTCATGGACTTATTCCAAAATTCATCCTTGTTGGCTTCTTCAAAACAATTTGGTTCAATTGTAGATAAGAGTGCTAGGTGTGTTTGTTCTCATGAACGATTTTTTCTTCTTGTCTCAACTCCTGCATCTTTGTTTCCAATAATATGATCTGAAGGATGATTCTTTTGTACTTGTTTGCTAGGTGTATTTGTAGATACTTGTTTAACTTCCTCTTATATTTCTGCCATATTCTCTTCATATTCCTCTTCTACTTCATCTTCATCTTCTTCTTCTTTGAAAAGTTGTTCCATTGATTTGTTTTCTTCTTCCTTTGATTCTGGTATATGCATGTTTCATCAATTTTTATGTTGATTCTTTCCACAACTTTGTTCAATCTTAGATTGTAACATTTGTATGATTTCCTTGTACTTGAGTAGCCAACAAGTACTCCTTTGTCCACATGAGAGTCAGACTTTCCCATTCTGCCATCTTCTCTTTTGATGTAGCAATTTCTTCCAAAAACTCTAAAGTGATTCACATTTGTTTGTCTTCCTTTCCATAGCTCGTAGGGAGTTTTATCAGTGTTGTTTCTAAGCATTACTATGTTTTGAATGTGAACTGTTGTATGCACTGCCTATGTCCAAAATATATCTGTCAATTTGGAATCCATTAGCATTGTTCGAGCCATTTCCTATACTGTCATGTTCTTTCTTTCAACAACTCCATTTTGTTGAGGTGTCCTAGCAACGAAGAATTGCCTTTTTATTCCATGACTTCTACAGTAGTCCATAAATTCCTTTGAAGTGAACTCCCCTCCATTATCATATCTCAAGCATTTGATTCTTGAATCCATCTCATTTTCAACCATTTCCCTGTAGATCTTGAAGTTTTCAAAACCTTATGACTTGTTCTTGAGAAAGAAAACTACAGTCATTTTTGTATAATCATCAACTAATAACATGAAGTATCTCTCACCTATTAAGACCTTTGTTGTAGTTGGTCCAACTAGATCAGTATGCACAATTTCCATTGGTCTTGTTGTTGAATATTCCTTTGATTTGAACCTAGTCTTTCTTTTCTTTCCTTGTTGACAATGCTTGCATAAAGTGTTGGTTGGTTTTGTGATCTAGAGCATTTATCTAACTGCTTCTCTTTTGCTGACTTTGAAAAGGTTGTCAAAATGTATGTGACCCATTCTTCTGTGCTATAGCCAACTTTCATCTTCCTTTCCTACAAAACACTTTTCATTTCCAATTCACTTAACACATATATGTTGTTTGAAGTTCTTGCAGTTGTACCAACCAATTTCCCTGAAGCTTCTCTTCTTATCTCACACTTTTGTGAATCAAAAGTAAATTTATGACCTTGGTCACACATTTGAATCACACTTAGAAGATTATGTTTCATATCTTCTACCAACAGAAAATTTTGTGCCTTTTTATTCTTTTTCCTAATTCAGACTATGCCTTCTCTAATAATTTTGGTTGAATTATCATTTCCAAAGGAGACTGATCCATTTATTTCCTTTCACAATGTAAGAAAATTGTCTCTATCACCTGTCATGTGTTTTGAACACCCATTGTACACATACCAACCGTGTTTCTTATGCTTAGCTTGTAGAGCGACTTTACATTCTTCATTGCTATATTGATCTTTCTTTCTTATCCATGTCGTTTTTTGAGGTTCTTGTCTATGACTATTGTTATTCTGTTGAGGTTCTTTAGGAGGGACTGCAATTCTGCAATTTTTGGCCATGTGTCCAAAATTGTTACAATTGTAGAATTCCACTTCAGTGCTCAAAGATTCAAACCTGTTTTAACTTCTTCTTTGTGTTTCACTAGGTCTTCTTTAGTAACCCCTTTGTGTATGACTCTCAAAGTTGTTATTGTTCTTTTTTTTAGCTCTACAATTCACAGCTTTATGTCCAAAATTATTACATGCATAACATAAACCAAAAAATATAGTTTGATACCTGGGATTTGAAGATATTCTAAAATAAGGTGCTCTTATGAATACTTCTTCTTCTTGAGGCCTATCTGTCTGTTGTTGATTCTAAAATCTGAATCTTCTCGATGGAGGAGTGTCCTTGTAATCGTCCTTGTACATCTTCCTATCCCCTTTGATTGTTTCTGCATAGATTTTTGGATTTGTTCCTTGCTCTGTTGTTTTGGAGGTTGATCCCTTTTCTGTCTGATTGTATCCAAGTCCATACTTGTCAAGATGAGATTTTTTATTGTTGATAATGTCATCCAGAACTTTTGAACTATTTTGCATATTTTTCTTTTGAATATCCTTTCTTAGTGTGACAATCTATGCTTCCAAGTTTCCGATGATCTTGTCCTTTTCTTCTAGTTGTTCTTTGAGTGATTCTTCAATTCTTTTATATTCTTCTATTTGAACCTTCAATCTTATGATCATTTTTTCTAGTTATCGAGTGTCCTTTTTCTTGTCTAGTTCTGCTTGTAGTTTCTTGTTTTTCTTCTTTTCTCTTCTGATAAATTCTATGGCACACATTAATTCTTCTCAATAGTAAACTTCTTCCTCTTCAATTTCATCTTCGAATTATTCATATCCTTCTTCAACTTCTGTTGACACATGGGTATACCTAGGGTTCAATTCTACAACAACGCACCAAGAAAGACCTAACTACTGGCCCTTTCGGCAACAGATGCAAAGCAGATGAAGTCTCACTCGAGGTAGAGGCAGGGATGGTTGCAAGACTCAGGTGTCTACAACCTTAGCTGGGACATAGATATATGATTGTACTACTTAGTAAATCACTTAGCACCGTCAGTTCCTCAATATGCAATCAATACCCACTTCGCTGATAAAACAGAGCTTCGTAGCATTCACACTAATCTAATGTACTTAAGCACTTAACATAGATGAATAGATCATATCGAGAAGATCAAGCACTAAGCATGGACATATAGATCAGATATAACATTCCCACATATAATAAGCACAAAGAATAAGTATATCTATCTAAATACATCAAAGAACTTAGCAAATAATTGTGAACAAATCAAGACAAAGAATAAAGCATAATAACACAATGTTTACGTGGTTCACCCCCACTCTTTGGCTACGCCCACCAACTCTTCTTCTTTATTGTCTTCAGTCAATCGGTTACAAGCACAGAGCCTCAAAACCCTTACTCCGCACATGACAGAAGATCTACGCAACTCGCTAGATCCTTCTTCCTTGTGTTACAATGCTAAGCCTTCCACAATCTACTACAAGGACCTGCACTTAGCTTTGAAAGTCTCTTACAGTCATGCACAAAGCACTTACAGACTCTACTTGGACTTAGCAATCATTCACATCACATAGATGCACTCTCTATTCTATCTTTCCTAAGAATCTATTTATATACAAAATAGGCCTAAACATGGGTGAACCCATGGGTTGATATCCCATGCCCATTACATAATCCCAAAAACCCAAAACGAACCCAAAAGGGGCCGAGATCCCGTGATCTCCGCTTCGTCTTGCGCTCCTTCTTCAACAGGCTTTCAAAGTCCCAAAATAGGTCAACATGACCAAGAATCTCCCAAAACTTGGTCAAGGGCCAACAAGCCCGCAACACTCACTTGTGACTCGTCCCGAGTCACTCTGGTCTGATCATTTCTGCTTCGAACGCCTCGCGTTTCGCTTGAGATTCTTCACCCTGCTGCTTTTCTTTGGCTTCTTGCTCGATGAACTCCTGGATCACCACATCATTCACTGGCCCTTCTAGGCGTTGTTCTGTTGTAGTGAAAACCTGTTCTAGCTCTGATCCTCGACTTTCAACCTCTGTGAACAATTGGCATGCCTTATCTTTCACAGGTTGGATCCATTGAGTTACTTCCATAACTTTTCTCTAGATCGTATGGATATGCTGCTGGGCGGTGCATTTCTCTTGAGATCTCTTCATTTTGTCTACAACTGATAGGGCCTTCAGCTGCGTCTGTAGTGTGTCCACGTGTTGCTTTGCTTCCTAGATCTATGACTCCAGTTCTTGTAACTCTTGCTTCTCAGTGATCTTCTCATACGTTTGGGCACTGCAATTACTTAGTTGCTTGCACTCCCCTGCAAGAGCCTTCAATCTCTCAATTGCGCTCCTAGCAATTGCTTCCCTTTGGTATCTTACATCTTGCGGTGTCTCGGGTATTGCGCGTAGCTCCAAATCTGCTATGTGTTGCTGTAGTTGTTGAATCACTTCTTCAATTTGTGCCACCTATTGTGGAACTCTCTTTTTGGCCTTTACTTCTACAATTGTCACAAAGAGAAGTTCTATGTTGACCCTTTCCTTTACTTCGAGTTGATCTGCAAGCAATTGTTCCTTAATTTGTTGTATTTTTTCTCTTTCTTCATCCCACTTCGCTTGGAGAGAAATATTTTCCCATTCTGTAGTACTGCGTTGCTCTAAAATGTCTCCCTGTACTTGTGCTAAAGTCTAGGTGGATTGCATTGTTTCTTCCTATGCTCATCGAAGGCGGGCTTCAACTGTATCAGTAATTCGATGGAGTTGAGACGACTCATATCCTAGTTCTAGTGTTCCCAATGACAAAGGTGCAGTGGAAACTGCGTGGTTGGAATGTGGTGCCTGCTGCACCCCTTGAAGTTCAACCTTAATTCGATTGTATTGTTGAAATTACTAAGACAACTGAGATGGGGGGTGAATCAGTTGTTACTGTGCTTAAACAATTTTAAGTCTATTAAACCATTTTTAATATTTCATCAAGTGACCATCAATATTATACATCATATGGACAACATAAATAATGAGCATCAATCACACATAAGATATACACAGAGACAATTTTTCACGAGGAAACCCATAAAGGGAGAATACCTCTTCTTCTTCGAAATGATAGGTAATCTTTTAAGTTCTATACATCATCTATGTTTGAGAACCAACTCAAAGTGAGGCTACTACCTCTGTTTTGCAAGCTGCAACTTACTGAGAGCACCAACTCTATGTTTTCTCTAGCACCTACTAGAAGGAAGCACCAACTCCCTGGTTTCTCTAGCACTCACTAGAAGGAAGCACCTACTCCCTAGTTTCTCTAGCACCCACTAGAAGGAAGCAACAACTCCCTAATTGTTCCAGCACCAACTTCCAGTCACACATGCACCAACCTGTATAACAAAGAACCAATGTTCTCCCTTGCACCACCCTGCCACCTTGGTTTTTAGCCACAACTAGATGGAAGATAGAACTTCCAATATTCAAGCACCAACTTGAATATCATAGGACCACATTACTCCCTAGCACAACCCTTCCTCGTTGATTATGAATAAATGATAGACAAACAAACAATACAGGTATTTCAATTCTTACCCCTTCTTCAATGTTCTACAATTATTCTTTGGTTCAAAAACTGTGATGCAGTTCTGCTCTGCTTCATGCTATTCTGCTATTATTCTCTTGCTTCATGCTATTCTTCTCTTTCTTTTGTCTGTTCGGTGACTGTTACTCATCTTTGAGTTTTATCTCATGCTCTGCATTCTTTCATTTTACTCGTCTTATAGTTCATCTCATTGTTTCTGTTAGAACAACCCACCTTACACAGTTGTTTCATCTCTCCTTTTATACACACCAACCTCATCAGTTACACTTAAAATATCCTTGGGAAAATAATAAATGTCTCATCAACTGAATCGCCAACCAATCAAGAACCATGATTCGATTATGCTAATTGAAACGTAACTGAGCAATTAATCATGAAAATGAACAATGACCCTTCGATCATATTCCTGATTAACCTGCACTGTTGGATTACAAATGATGGTTCTCGTGCTTACTCCATATGCCCACTGGCTGTGACCACGGGCCTAATAAAAATTCCTTTTGCATTTCACATATCGACAATCTTGTGGTGAAGAGTCTCGACTCTTCATATTGCGATCGCCAAAAAATAGCTTAGCTCCGCTAGATCCACCCTCTCATATGATCACCGATGATGACCACAACCTACACCAAAAGGTGTTTTCACATTTCACATTTCAATAATCCAGAGGTTAAGAGTCTTGACTCTTCATGTTGCGATCTCCGAAAAGGGGCTTAGCTCTGCTAGCTCCTCCCTCTCACATGACCACTGGTGGTGACCACAACCTATACAAAAAGGCGTTTTCACATTTTTCATTTTGGTAATCTAGAGATCAAGAGTCTTGACTCTTCATGTTGCGATCTTTGAAAAGGGGCTTAGCTATGCTAGCTCCTTCCTCCAACCTTTGACAATGTGACCTTGTCTATGACCATGGCCCAATCCTTTCGCGATTTCTCATATCGCGAGTTGGAAGGTTATAGGATTTCCTTCCTTTGACTTTCCAGTCAGCGAGATGCTAATTGCTCGCCATGTGTCCTCTGCATCCAACGTTCCACATCATACCTCGATCCAAGGGTTCATATCAACCATCAATCCAACAGCTCAGATCCTTTCAGGATATCACATATCGCGAGTTCCGAAACCATGCTTCATTGAATCCTCTAATGTGCAAGTCAACGAAATTCCAATCATTTTCCACGTGTCCTATGACTCCAATGGTTAGGATTGTTATCGTGATTTCTCATATCACAAGTTCGAGGGGTTAGAGAACCTCTTTCCTTTGGATTTCTCGATCTATGAAACTCTGAAAAGAAACCTTTGTCTTGCTCTGACTGTTTTCCACGTGTCCTTCTTGGATCAACGGTCCTCCTGCTTTCGGGACTTTCTAAGCCTGCTTCATCTTGTACTTAAAGATCATGCTCCTTCTTCTGGATCTGACAATGGTCGGTCTTCGCACTCAGATCTACCGCCTGAGATCTATTCTCCTCTTCTATGCACTCCTCCAGTCTTAATTTGGATTTGACGGTCATCGATAATTCTGAATGGGATCCAACGATCATTGTTTCTCCTCTTCCCGAGGTTACACTACTGATCTTGCCATTCCATCATTGTCGTTGTGTTATTGATCGTGATCTTTGCCATCAATGAAAAACACGCATACTCTGCCTTTGTCTGAAAAAAATTCCAACAATCTCCCCCTTTGGCATGGATGGAAACCCCTTGAAACCCCTTGAATAACATACAATTATACCACTGTATCATCCTTGAAATTACCACACTTTCTCCCCCTTTGACATCAATATCAAAGAAGAAACATGCCCCCCCTGAGTTGTTGCAGTACATACTCCCCCTTTCAACTATGAGCATCTTAGAAATACAACAAATATTCAATAAGTACTCCCCCTAACCAATTGAACAAATTAAACAAAAGAAGTTATAACCCCCAACGTTTGATGAAGATATCCAAAAGGGGTCGTTGGTAACGGTTTAGTAAAGATATCAACGATCTATTCTGTGGAAGGAATATAATTTAGTTGAATGACTCTGTTTCTAACTTGTTCTCTAAGAAAATGGTATTTTATTAGGATATGTTTAGTCTTGGAATGAAGAATAGGATTCTTGGAGACACTAATGGCACTATTGTTATCACAGTGAATTTTAATTGGATCAGTATAATTTACCTTCAAATCTATAAGAGTTTGAATCATCCATAAAATCTGAGTGCAGCAAGTAGTAGAAGCAATGTACTCGGCCTCTGTAGTTGATAAGGAAATAGATCCCTGCTTATTTCTAATCCACGCTACCAACGAGTCACCCAGGAAGAATGCACCTCCACTGGTGCTCTTTCTCTCATCCACACAATTTTCCCATTTTTCATCTGACTAAGCAGTTAACTGAAAATTCTAACTTCTGGGATACCACAGACCATAAGTCATTGTTCCCTTCAAGTATTTTAATATCCTTGTGGAAGCTACCAAATGACTTTGTTTAGGAGCAGACTGATAATGACCTACCATTCCAACAACTTGCATTATATCAGGATGGAATGTTGTGATGTACAAAATATTGCCTATCATAGAGAGATATGTCCTTTGATCAACATTAGGTGAAATATCATCTTTGTTGAGCTTGCAACCAACCACCATAGGTGTATTAATAGGAGAGGAGTCCTCCATCTGAAATTTCTTCAACATCTCTTTCAAATATTTTTCTTGCGAGATAAATATTCCTATAGAACTCTAATTTACTTGTAAACCTAGAAAGTATGATAGTTCTCCTATCATGGACATTTCAAACTTTGTCTGCATAGAGTTAGCAAACCACTGGACAAAGGATTCATTAGTACAGCCAAAAAAATATCATCTACATAAACCAAAACAACTAGTAAATTATCACCTTTAGACTTAATGTAGAGATTTTTGTCAACAGTACCTTTCTTGAACCCTTTGTCTTGTAAAAATTTGTCCAGTCTATAATACCAAGCTCGTGGTGCTTGTTTCAGTCCACATAAGGCCTTCTTCATATTGCAAACATAATCAGGATTACCTGTCAATTAGAATCCTTCAGGTTGCTCCATATATACTTCTTCCTCTAGATATCCATTAAGAAATGATGACTTAACATCCATCTGATAAACTTTAAAGTTATTATGACATGAATATGCAAGAAACATTCTGATGGATTCTAATCTTTCGACTAGTGCAAAAGTTTCATCAAAGTCCTGACCTTCAACTTGTGCATACCCTTTACAGACCAATCTGGCTTTATTTCTAACAACTTTTCCTTTTTCATTCATTTTATTTTTGAACACCCATTTGGAACCTATTACATTCTTGTCTCAGGTCTAGGAACAAGCTCCCAAGTATTGTTCTTCTCAATCTGATCAAGCTCTTCATTCATATCTCTAATCCAATCATCATGTTGGTTGGATTCATAATTTTTTTTAGGTTTAGCCATAGATAAAAAAGAAACATGAGATTGTTCTAAGTCTTTAATCAATTTCCTTCTTGTATGAACTCCTTTATTTATACCTCCAATTATTTGATTTTCGGGATGATTCTTTGTAACAATTCTAAGAGGTGATTTTGCTTCTTTATACTAGTTTGTGTCAGTTGGAGTATTTGTATCTTCATCTGATTCATATTCTTCTCTTTCTGATCCTTGGACCTGCTCATTTTTGTTTTCAATTATATCTTATGTGCTTGGTTCAACACTGATTACATTTCCTATCGGGATTTCTTCATCAACTTTTATGTCAATACTATAAACCAATTTATGCAGCCTCTTATTGTAGCATTGTAACCTTTACTTTTTGTAGCATAACCTAAGAGTATACCTTCATAATCCATGTCATCATATTTGCCAATATTTTCATCATTATTCCTGATATAACATTTACTCCCAAAGACTTTAAAATTATTGATTGAAGTAGGTCTTCCAAACCATAATTCATAAGGAGTCTTGTCACTGTGTGGCCTGAGATGAGATTTGTTCAGGATATGAACAACTGTATGTATTGCTTCCACCCAATATGTCTGAGCAATATTTTTTTCATTCATCATTGATCTTGCCATTTGTTGTACTGATCTATTCTGCCTCTCAACAACTCCATTTTGTTGTGGATTCCTTGGGATTGTGTACTCTCTTTTGATCCCATGTTTATCACAGAACTCTTTGAAGTTCCATGAGATAAACTCTCCTCCTCTATCTGATCTTACTACCTTCAATATTTTTCCTGTTTGATTCTCATTCAGAGCCTTAAACACTTTGAATTTTTCAAATCCTTTAGATTTTTCTTTCAGAAAGGCAACCCATGTTAGTCTAGAATAATCATCAATAATAAACATAAAATAGTTTTCTTTTCCCATACCTTCTTTTCCTGATGGTCCACATAAATCCATATGTACTAACTGGAGAGGTTTTTCTGTTGAGAGAAAGGTTTTAGATTTGAACTGTGTCCAAGTAAGTTTTCCTATCTGGCATGGTTTACAAACAAAATCATATGGCTTTGATATCTTTGGAAGATCCTTTACTGCCCCACTGTTTCTGAGCTTGATTATATGATCAAAATTTAAGTGTCCAAGTCTCCTATGCCATAGCCAACTTTCATCATATTTTCTTAAGTAGCATTGTTGTTTTTCTTCTTTTAACACATAAACATTGTTTTATGTTCTTATCCCTTTTGCAACCAACTGTCCTGAATTCATAGACTTTATTTTACAATCTTTAGAAGTAAAAACCACTTCACATCCTCAGTCATGGACTTGAATGACACTAAGAAGATTATGTTTCAGACCATCTACAAATAACACATCTTGAGATTTTCCTTTTCCATTACACAGACTTACCATACCTTTACCTTTTATTTTTCCTGGTGCATCGTTTCCAAAAGTTACATTTCCTTATTTGTTTTCACTTAAAGTTAGAAACTTACTTTTGTCTCCAGTCATATGTTTGGAACATCCACTGTCAATATACCAGGGATTCTTTTGTCTTTGGGATGATAACACTAGTCTAGACTTGTCATCTTCTTTCTTCTTCCAAACCTTGAAATTTTCAGCAATGGACTTCAAATCTAGCTTATAATTCCTTAAGCGACAATCTGTGGCTTTATGTCCATAGTTATGACAAACATAATGTTAAGTCCTAATATTGGTTCATTACCCCTTAATTGGGGCATATTACATTAGTAATGTTATTTTATTTATGTCGGCTTTATTCCATTAGTTGTAATTATACCTCCCAGTCACCTATATATACCAGGGAGACATTTTCATTTGGAATCATCTTGTACTTGAACATTTAAGTGGGGTAAAAGGAGGTTGCCCCCTAGAAGAGGCTTATTATCTGAAATTATCTCTTTTTAAAGGCATTGAGTACTTTTTCTGAGGATTTTCTATGCTATATTGATATTTGGTTCCTAACATATGGTATCAGAGCTCAAGGTCTTGGGGTTTCGCTGCTACATCTGAGACACCTTGGAATTTTCACTATAACTTCTTTTATACAATGTTTCATAAGAAACGTCTTGGAGGATATTTAGTAGATGCATCAAGGTACGTTGAGTTAAAATTCTAGATCCTGAGGCCTTATACTTTCGGAGATAAATCATGTACAAGATAGGGTTCTAGAATCATCCTGAAATGAGTCATTGCATAATTTTTGCTATAAACAATTTTCTGTAACATTTCAGACCCTAAAATCTAGAGGATATTCATAGAAATTAGTAAGGTATCCGTGGTAAAATTTTCAACTTATGGGTCATCTTAAATTTGTAGATACACCCTGTGTAAGATAGGGTATCTGACTAGTCCTATTGACTAGTCTCAAGAAGGTGTTCCAGGGAAAACAATCATAACTTATTCCTAGAGTATCCAAATTGAGTGGGACTGGTTTCATTGGATCGTTTATGGTCTTTAGTATTTTGGGTACGAGCTTCAAAATTTTATATCAATTATTTTGTGTGGGGCACACTATACAAGTGCGATCTCTTGGAAAGGCAAAAAATTGACAAGTTGTGGGGAAGTTACCATAAATTCTACTTGGCACATCCAATTTTGATCAGACCTATGGAATTGTAGAGAATAGATATCATAGAACTACATAGAAGAAAGTTCCATACCTAGAAGGGCCGAAAATTGGGAGATATAACAGAAGAAATATTGTCTAGCAGAACCACCTCAAAATCAAGGTTCAAAAGTGATACTTGACCAACATGCCACCCAAAAAGGGAACTTCTACACCAAATAAGCCTCCAGACAATCCTACTTGGACTCTTGATGAAGGTGAAGAAATG
>ML786697.1:447841-470721 GCA_009831015.1 Picea engelmannii | reverse complement strand
TGTTGATTCTCATTTCATATGCAGTTAGTGTTCCTAGGAGTTGATCAATGGACAGGGTCTTAAGATCATTTAGTTCTTCTATTGCAGAGACTTTTGGATTAAATTTATCAAGCAGAGATCTTAAAATCTTCTGAACCAAAAATTATTCTTCAATCTTCTCACCAAGACCCTTCATGGAATTCACAAGTTCTTCAACTCTTAAAAAGTACTTGCTAACTATTTCATCTTCATTCATCTTTAGTTGTTCAAACTTCAATCTGTATGTTTGAAGTTTGGCATCTTTTACTTTCTCATTTCCTTCATAGCTGCTAACAAGTTTATCCCACATAGCTTTAGCAGTTTCAAGATGCATCACCTTTACAAACTCAGCTTCAGAAAGTCCATTCAAGATAGAATTCATTCCCTTAGCATTAAAGATAAACTCTAACTTATCATCCTTGGAGGCTAGCACAATAGGCTTTGTATATCCAGTCTCTACTACGTCCCAAACGTCAGCACCTAAGGCCATTAAGTATGTTCTCATTCTAACCTTCTAGAAGGAAAAATATGTTCCATCAAATAGAGGAGGCTTAGTGGCTGAAGTCCCTTCATGACTTGTCATGTTTAAGCTTACATATCTACCTTTGAATAAAAGGACCTAGCTCTGATACCAATTGTTGAAATTACTAAGACAACTGAGAGGGGGGGTGAATTTGTTGTTACTATGCTTAAAAAAATTTAAGTCTATTAAACCATTTTTAATATTTCATCAAGTGACCATCAATATTATACATCATATGGACAACATAAATAATGAGCATCAATCACACATAAGATATACACAGAGACAATTTTTCACGAGGAAACCCATAAAGGAAGAAAACCTCTTCTTCTTTGAAATGATAGGCAATATTTTAAGTTCTGTACATCATCTATGTTTGAGAACCAAATCAAAGTGAGGCTACTACCTCTGTTTTTCAAGCTACAACTTACTAAGAGCACCAACTCTCTGTTTTTTCTAGCACCTACTAAAAGGAAGCACCAACTCCCTGGTTTCTCTAGCACTCACTAGAAGGAAGCACCTACTCCCTGGTTTGTCTAGCACCCACTAGAAGGAAGAAACAAATCCCTAAGTGTTCCAACACCAACTGGATGGAAGCACCAACTTCAAGTCACATATGCACCAACCTGTATAATAGAGAACCAATGTTCTCCCTTACACCACCCAACCACCCTAGTTTTTAGCCACAACTAGATGGAAGATACAACTTCAAATATTCAAGCACCAACTTAAATATTAGAGGACCACATTCCTCCCTAGCACCACCCTTCCTCCCTGATTATGAATAAATGATTGACAAACAAACAATACAGGTATTTCAATTCTTACCCCTTCTTCATTATTCTGTAATTCTTCTCTGGTTCAAAAATTGTTCTACAGTTCTACTCTACTTCATTCTATTCTGCTCTTGCTTCATGATATTTTTCTATTCTTCTCTTGCTTTTGTCTGTTCGACGACTGTTACTCATATCTGAGTTTTATCTCATGCTCTGCATTTTGTCATTTTACCCTTTTTACAGTTCATCTCATTATTTCGGTTAGAACAACCCACCTTACACATTCCCTACATCTCTCCTTTTGTACACACCAGCCTCATTAGTTACACTTCGAATATCCTTGGGAAAAGAAGAAACGTCTCAGCAACTAAATCACCAACCGATCAAGAACCATGATTCGATTATGCTAACAGAAACGTAACTGATCATTTAATCATGAAAATAAACTATGACCCTTCGATCATATTCCTGATTAACCTACACCGTTGGATTACAAATGATGGGTCGCATGCTTACTCCATATGCCCATTGGCTGTGACCATGGGCCTAATCAAAATGCCTTTCGCATTTCGCATATCGGCAATCATGTGGTGAAGAGTCTTGACTCTTCATATTGCGATCACTGAAAAAGAGCTTATCTCCACTAGCTCCACCCTCTCATATGTTCACCGACGGTGACCACAGCCTACACCAAAAGTCATTTTCGCATTTTGCATTTCGGTAATACAGAGGTGAAGAGTCTTGACTCTTCATGTTGCGATCTCCGAAAAGGTGCTTAGCTCCGCTATCTCCTCCTTCTCACATGACCACTGGCGGTGACCATAGCCTATACAGAAAGGCATTTTCTCATTTCTCATTTTGGTAATCCAGAGATGAAGAGTCTTGAATCTTCATGTTGCGATCTCTGAAAAGGGTCTTAGCTCCGCTAGCTCCTTCCTCCATACTTTAACGATGTGACCTTGTCTATGACCATGGGCCAGTCCTTATCACAATTTCGCATATCGCGATTTGGAAGGTTATAGGATTTCCTTCCTTTGACTTTCTAGTCAGTGATATTCCAATCGCTCGCCATGTGTCCTCTGCATCCAACGTTCCACAACATACCTTGATCCAAGGGTTCAGATCAACCCTCAATCCGATGGCTCAGATCATTTCTGGATATCTCATATCGCGAGTTCCCACACCATCCTTCGTTGACTCCTCCAATGTGAAATTCATGGAAATTCCAATCGCTTGTCCTATGACTCCAATGGTCAGGATTGCTATCGTGATTTCGAGGGGTTAGAGAACCTCTTTCCTTTGGATTTCCTGATCTGCAAAACTTCGAAACGAAACCTTTGTGATGATATGATTGTTTTCCACATGTCCTTCTTGGATCAACGTTCCTCCTGCTTTCGAGACTTTCTAATCCTTCTTCATCTTGTACTTAAATATCGTGCTCCTTCTTCTAGATCCGACGATGGCCGGTCTTCGCACTCATATCTACCGCCTGAGATATGTTCTCCTCTTCTATGTGCTCCTCCAGTCTTAATTCAGATCTGATGGTCATCGAGAATTTTGAATGGGATCCAATGATCACTATTGCTCCTCCTCCTGTGCTTACACTATTGATATTTCCATTCCATCATTGTCGTTGTGATGTTGATCGTGATCTTTTCCATCAATGAAAAAAATGCATACTCTGCCTTTGTCTGAAAAACATCCCAACATGTATATCTCCTACTACTGATCCTCTTGCTTCTCTGCTATCTTCAGTGAGGCATTGTTTAGTGTTTCTACGATGAAATTGAAGTCATCCGAGGTGAGGGTAGTCTTCATTTTGGTCATAGAGGATTTTGATTTCTTCCGAGAAGATGGATTTGGGGGGGAAACCTTTATTTTCTTTGAGTGATCCTCCTCGTCTCTAGGCAGTGTAACCTCGCCTTTCTTCTATTTAACTTATGTGCCATCTATATCTTTGTCATATCCTCCTTTCTCAGGTGATATGGAAGCAGTCTTCGTTGAGGTACTATTTACATCTTGGGCTTCTTCAATTTTCTTTGTCTTGTTGGGTCCGGGTGTATCATGCGCTTCTTCTGGACTGTCAATGTCGGACATCTCCGTACGATCTGCTGGAATGAGGGGGTCCACTGACCAATCTATAGTAATCTCTTCTATGTCCTCCTCTATCATATTTTAGTAAGACTGAAGTTGTTGCTTGTGCCCGTCAACACATGTTGTAATATAAAGGAAATGGCGGTCCGCGTTGAATTTCGTTAAAGGTCAAAACCTGTGGAGGGTATTTGGCATGATGTGAGGTTCAGACTGGATGGTTGTCTTCAGCTGGTTGTAATATGTATGGAATACGACATTTGACTGCCATTGCTTGTTCATGTCACTGGAATACCATAGTGTACTGAACTTTGCAGCCAGAGGTTCAAAGGGCTCGATGTCCGGGAAGGTCACACCTTTCGACATCTCCCATGTGATGAAAGTGATTAGGATTAGAAGCCAGCTGAAGTGGAATTCATATCCCTAATCTTGCGCTTCCCTGTAGTCGAGTTCCAACTGGTTCACAAGGTACTTCACCCAATTCATTTGTAGGCTCTCCACGCACTTTCCTGCAAGGTCGACTACAAAGACAATCACTTGGGTGGGTTGGTTCTTGCGAACTAACTTTCCTGCGATCAATTGATAGGCTAGGTGCACTGCATCGCTCTGAATAGAATCTACCTTGTATCCTCGCTTTCCCTTCTTGACATCTCCATAATTGTCCTTGATCCTTTGTGCGAGAGTGCAGTCCATGGATTTTCCCAGATAGAAATCCTGTGGGTCGGGTCCTTGCATGTTAAGCCCAGTGATCTGATTGATCAATGTTGGATCCAATGTGATACGATGGTTTAACCATAAGTATCCACCATGGTAACAATACAACATAAGCTTGACGCATGAATTCACTTCTTGGTGCCTTCTAAAGTGAGGAATATTCATGACATTGAGCAGTGTGGACTACGCAAGGTTCATAGTCCATTACTGGGGAACTATCTTCAAATTCCTTCCCTTTTTTCTGGTCAGGTATTTGTGTGGGGTGAGCATGTTGTAGACCTTCCTTTTGCCGAGGTTGAAGTCGCTAAAATTCAACGCTGCAATATTTTCTTGGTTTGCGCGAATTACGTGTATCCCCTTCAGGAGGTATGTAGTGACCAAAGCGTACTCAAATTCTCTGGGCACACTATCTCTATTGATTGCACCGCTCAGAGGTGGTAGATAGGCAGGTAAAATGCTCAGAATCAACTTAGCATTTGCGAGATCATCTCTGTGCTTGGTTTGATTTTCATCGGCTAGTCGGGATGGTATGGATTGAGTAGTGGATGAAGAGGTTGACATTCCTCTCGTGGATGATGCTTGTACACCTGTGGATAATCCTCTCTCTGAAATGACTCTTTCAGTCATCAGGTCGATCAAAACTTCTTCAGAAACTTTCTCTGCAGCGCTCAATTTTTCCGACATACGCACTCGAGGTTAACAATCATGGGTTCAGGAAACAACTTAGACACAGTACTGAGATATAGAAAAAGAGTGTGATGATTACTATATAAACTCGACTTAGTCTGCGGGCTTAAATTCTCAATTGTCAAAAGTGTTCTCGGTGTGTGGCGCGGCGGGATAAATAGGGAACTTGACAACGATTCTCTTACAATGGGTATGAGCCTCCATTAACTCTTGTTTGGTCCATTATGGTATGGTCCAATGGTCTGATGACGAACCATAATTCCATTTCTGCCCATTCGGAGTGTCGATCGAACGGTTATAATTTCCCCAATGACTATATTTCTTCTTCATAGCGAAGTGCCATGTGTCATTGTTCTGATATCTCAACGAAGCTCCCATTTTGCAATTTTTTGGTCTGCAAAGTTCCCTCTAGAACCTTCTGCAACTTTTCAATATTATCTCTCTTCTTACTTAACTTTATATCCTTTTTTCCAGTGAGCTTCATCTCGGTAGTTCTTTTTCCATTATGATTCTTATCTTCTTTGGTCATAGTCACTTCGCAATGTTGAGATTCTTCCCTAGGGTTCCTGGGTAATACTTTGTCTTTGTCTGGGGTAGGTACTTTGGTCTTCTGTGGGTCCTCTAATGTTCTTGAAGCTTCGACATCTGGGTTTCTAGTGTTAAATAGCTTCTATATGCTCTCTTGTTTTGCAATCAAGTGTGTGATCCTTCTAGTCATGAAATATTTTAACTCTTGTTTCTTATGTTCCAAAACTTGTTATTCTTCCTTTTGTATGGCTTGATCTGTATCAATCCAAGGTTTTCCTAGTAACATGGTAAATGGGGCGCTATCTTCAATAAATTTAATAATCTCAAAATCTTCTTATGTCGAAGTTCCATTAGCGTTCATAGGTATGTGAGCGAGCTTTTCACATAGGTTTACTAGCTTTCCTCTGAATATTCCTATTCCTCCTAATGAAGGGATCATAGCAGGCTTCCCTATGGCTTCCCAAGTTCTTTATGTCATGATATTCACCTGTATTTATTCATCCATAATATAGTCAATGTCAAAGTCTCTTATTCTTACTTCAATGCATTCTTTTTCCTTGAAGTTCTCTGATAGTCTGACACGTCGATAGTCATTCAGGGTTTCGTTCATTTGTAGCAATACTTTCTATGATTATTTATGGGGTTCTTCTATAGTCTCTAGATCTGCCTTAGGGTTTTCTTTATTCAGATTCATTTCTTCCATCTTAGAAATCATTCTAGGGCAATATAACGCTTCATGGTCCATATCTTTACAACAAAGACAACCAGGTCTTTTCCTAGGGAATTCCTTAGCAATATGTCCCGGTCTTCTGCAACTATAACAGAGGGTTAATCCTCTCTTTATTTTAAATGATCCCCATCTTCTCCGGTACTGCGTACTAGGATCATGGTAGCTATCCTGCAAAAAATTATTTCTAGGATCCTGCATCCATTTGTTAGTCCAAACATTCTTTCTATGCATAAGTATAACATATCTTTCACTATTCTTATCACATCTACTCATATCAAGCCTTCTTTAATCTATTAATACCCTAGTTTTCAATCTAGGATAGAACCCATCAATCATACCTAGATCCATGCTTTAGAAACAAAAAATTTCACTTATCTTACTTCTACAGAGCACAAATCTTCTAGATCTAAAAAAATTCACTATTCTTACCTTTATCAAAGCACAGAGTTTGCAGATCTTACCTCTTTTAATAAGAAATTCTCACTTTTACCTTTCTTAGAGCGCAAAGCTTTCATATCTTGCTTCTTTCCTTCAGATCCGACCTCCTTTATTTAGATCAAGATTCCTTCTTTAGCACAAAGATTTATAAATCGAGTAGGATACTATGCACTAGGGCACATATCTACGCACAGAGCTTTCACAATTTCATGTCGAATATTTTCAAAAAACTTCTTCTTTCTTAGTTCCTAGCAATCATAGTTTTAGGTCCCGATAATGTAACCATTTGTTGGCATAGGGGCAGACCCAGGGTTCAACGCTACAACAATGCACCAAAAAATCCCTAACTACCAGCCCTTTCAACAACACCTATGGAGCATATGAAGTCTCACCCGAGGTAGAGGAAGGGGTGGTTGCAAGACTCAGGTGTCTGCAACCTTAGCTGAGACACATATCTGTGATTGCACTACTTAGTAAATCACTTAGCACCGTCAGTTCCTCAATAGGCAATCAATACCCACTTTACTGATAAAACAGAGCTTCACAGCATTCACACTAATCTAATGTACCTAAGCACTTAGCATAGATAAATAGATCAGATCGAGAAGATCAAGCATTAATCATGGCCATATAGATTAGATCTAACATTCCCACATATAATAAGCACAAATAATAAGTAGATCTATCTAAATACATCAAAGAACTTAGCAAATAATACATGAACACATTAAGACAAAGCACAAAGCAACATAACACAATGTTTACATGGTTCACCCTCACCCTGGGGATACTCCCACCAATTCTTATTATTTATTGTCTTCATTCAATTGGTTATAAGCACAGAGCCTCAAAACCCTTACTCCACACAGGACAGAAGATCTGCGCAGCTCGCTAGATCCTTCTTTCTTGTGTTACAACACTAGGCCTTCCACAATCTACTACAAGGACCTGCGCTTAGCTCTGCAAGTCTCTTATAGTCTTGCACAAAGAACTTACTGACTCTACTTACACTTAGCATACATTCACATTACATAGATGAAATCTCTCTTCTATATTGCCTAAGCATCTATTTATATACAAAATAGGTCTAAACATAGGTGAACCCATGGGCCGATATCTCATTCCCATTACATAATCCCAAAAACCCAAAAAGGACCCAAAAAGGGGCTAAGATCCTGTGATCTTCGCTTTGTCTTGCACTCCTCCTTCGATAGGCTATCAAAGTCCCAAAATAGGCCAACATGACAAAGAATCTCCCAAAACTTGGTCAAGGGCCAATAACTTCTTCATATTCTTTTTCAAAGTCTTCTTTGTCAAAATGTTTTACTGTCATGAATAGAACTCTTCCTGTCTCATTGTCACTGATTTCATTTTGATCTGATGATGAGATGTCTTCTTTGATGCATAAGACTTTCTTGAAATCCTTTTTTGTAGTTCTTTTTCCTTTATATGTGTGTTTTCCTTTTGACTAACCTTCATCATTTATCTTTTAATTATGAGGACATTTGTTAGCAAAATGACCAATACCATTACAATTAAAACAAATTAAAGGAATCTTACCTCTATACGTACCATTGGTTCCCTTGTTCAGTCTTTTGACGAAGTTGGCCACTTCCTCATCATATTTTGAGAGGTCACTATTGCTGCTATATTCTTCTTGTTCATTTTTCTTTTTCTTTGATCTTTTGGATGCTTTGAAGGATGCTTCTTTTACATCTAGATTTTCCTGTTTAGTTCTCATTTCATATGCTGTGAAGATTCCATGCAGTTCGTCCATGCTTATTGAGTTCAGATCTGATCTTTTTTCTAGTGCTAATATCTTAAGGTTGAATCTCATAGGAAGAGATCTTAGTACCTTTTGAACAATTAAAGATTCTTCAATTTCTTCTCCCAATCCTATGATTGCATTCACTTTTTCATCAACTCTTAAGAAGTGGGATTCAATATTCTCATCTTCCTTCATTTTTAGTTGTTCGAACTCACCTTGTAAGTTTGAAGTTTTGCTTCTTTGACTTTTGTATCTCCTTTATAAATATTTCGAAGCTTGTCCCCAATCTCTTTGGCAGATTTACAATGTGCAACTTTGGTGAATATTGTTTCACTGAGACCATTCAAAAGTGCATTTGTAGATTTGGAATTATTCTGACCAAGTTTCACTACTTTGTTATTTGTTGGTGGAACTATTGGTACTATGTATCCATCTACAATTGATTGCCAAATTTCAAACCCCTATGCTTGTATATATGCCTGCATCCTTATGCTCCAAAAAGCATACTTTTGTCCATCAAAGTGTGGTATTCCATTTTTATATGAGTTGGTACTCTCCATAATCTACCTTTCAGTGGTTAAACTAATTTCTGAAGGAACCTTCTCTGATACCAATTGTTGTATTACTGAGAGGGGGGGTGAATCAATAATAACGTAATTATAATCTTTTTTCTCCAAATAATCCAAGTGTTATATCAATGTAGAATTATTATCCAATAATGAGCAATAAGAAATGAATAATCATACACATACACAATGCACCATTGTTTTATGTGGAAACCCAAATAGGGATAAAACCACAGAATGATTTATCTTATATGTCTTGAAGAATTACATTCATTGGAAGCACCAACTTCCTTTGTTTTCCAACTGCAACTGGAAGGATGCTCCAACCCCCTAATTTCTTAGGTTACAACCTGAGGGAAGCTCCAACTCCCCAATTCTCTGGCTACAACCATAAGGAGGCTACAACCCCCTATGTTCTCCGGCTACAACCGGAAGGTGGCTACAACCACCTGTCCTTGCCCCATCCAACCGCCCTGAAGTAGAAGTAGAATGATGGAACCACTATCACACTTTCACTGTGAGATATATCGTTGTAAAATTGTACCAATCAACCTGTACCAAAAAACCTGTAACAATAACCTGAACCATGCATCAACCATGAATCAACCTATAATAATAACCTGAACCATGCATCAACCTGTACCTCAACCTGTAATCAACCTGTACCATAAACAAGTGAATCAACCATGCACCAACCTGTACCAAACAATCAGTAATCAACCTGTACCATAAAAAAGTGCAACCAACCATGTACCAATCATGTGTCAAGTACTCATAACCTATGACTCATCAATATGTACCAACATCATCAACTATACACCTCATGTATGTGCCAACTCATCAACTACTTGTCTCAACCATGTACCCAAGTTGTACCTCAACCAAAATCCCTCATCAATTTCATCATCCAGATATGATTTGTAACTCTGTAATAGACCTGGTATTTATGATCACATACCTGCAAACCTTCCTCAACATTAACAACAAGAGACTAGAATTTTCATCAAACATTTCTTTATTCTCACAAGACTAGTTTTGGATTAGTCAATAACCCTAACTTGAAATAATCATAAATTTGTACCTATAATGAATAAATATCTGAAAATGATACACAATTTTATTCAATGTACTTTATGCAATTCCTCCAGGTCTCACTACTTGGAACCTCTCAGAAAAGGAGTTATTGCAAAAATGGCACACCTAGCTGAATTCTACCTTATTCTAGAGAGTGACCTTGTAGAGCATGCCATGCATGGAATATTTGTTGAATTGATTTGAAAACATTACACAGCATACTAAATACTGTAATGTAACCAACACATTTTGTATTACTTAATTTGGAATTGTTATGAATAAGTTATGACGTTTTTACCCGAAACACCTGTTTTTGACGAGTTTTAGGACTAGCCACAAACCCTATTTTCCACGGTTTGTAACTCCAACAATACAACGACCCACAAGCTGAATGTTTTACCAAAAATACTTGGATATGTTTCCTCAATGAAATATCAATTTAACGGTTTGAATAATTCTACAAAAAATTTATTGCGAAAATGGTGAGATGACCTGAAAAAAACATACCTTAGAAAGAATCATCAAAAGAATTTATCCTTCCTTGAATTCCGTCCTTCTTTTCTTCACTTTCCTCAGAAATTCGGCTTAGATATCCTTTGKTTACCTCAGACACCTATAGGTATTCAATATGCTCAAGTGTGTCTTAAATGAGAGAGCCTTKCCTCTTATTTATACACTCCAAGTAGCTTCCTTAAAAACATCTTCTAGGTCACTTTGCCCACTTTCCTTATTTTAGGGTTAACCCACTTCTAATTTCTCCATTAAATTTATTATTGAATTAAATTATTTTGTATTCACTTTGAATTATAGTACACTCATCACTTGACATTATTATTTACCTTTTAAAATCTCTTGAACCACTTTGACTACTTTGACCTTTTGGGGCTTCTATATGACATATGAGGGTCCTCCAACTTCGTAAGGCCATAACTCTCAAACCGTGAGGAGTTATTTGATGTTCCACATACCACCAGAAATGGAATGACATGTAATATCCATATAGAATACTATTACCTGAAAATATATCAAAACTCATACCGTTATCGATCAAACAAACTTGGGTCCATTACCCAAACGTGAGTTCTCCAACTTCTCATGGCCATAACTCTCTAACTGTGAGGAGTTATGTGACGTTACACATACCACCAGAAATGGAATGACAATAAATATCCATATTGGATAGTTTCACTAACAAATTCATTGGCATTCATCTCATTATTCCACAAATAAGCATGGGTTCTCTAACCACACTTCTAGGATAACTCAATCCACAAAGCATCTTCCCGTGAGGGATTTCACCATAAGGGGACCACTTTGGAGTTCATACATTTATAATTATTATCAACCATGAAAAGACAATAACGAATCATATTTACATAAAAAAATATTGGGTCCATTACCCAACCTTTGTGCTACAGGGCTTTCTTCAAGGGTTGACATCAATGACAACCAACCTTAATCAACAAGATGTTATTTCCCTACAAGTGATCCTTTCTACTAATGGATTTGTCCCTCATTAATAAGTTCCTAGTTCAATTATGTGGCCTTGGAGAATTAATTATCCAACCCTACTCCAAGCCCCTAGTGTTGGACACACCGACCACACTGAGAGGGAGGGTGAATCAGTGTAGGGAACTTTGTACACTTCTTTCAAAAATTTAGTTAGAAACCACTTCAAACATATTATTCATTGATACTTATATACTTCCATGTATCAACAAAATTAATCAATAATATATAAATATAATCCATCACCATAATAAACACAAAGAACAACAGATATATGTGTAAAATTTTTGTATTATGTGTTACAGGAGATTGCAATCTCCGAGTTTTATCAGCATCAACTGAAAAAGAGAAACAAATGAGATGCAAGGAATCCAAGACTAAACTAACTCTCAATACAAGACTCATGTTGCAAATCTCAACAACAATTGAGATGTGAGGAATCCAATCCCCAAGTATAAGACCCTGCTTGTAGATAGAAGCCAATCTGCCAACAGATACACAACATGTCTATACTCTAGCACACATATGTATGTGACCTTTCTATACTACATCATGCATATGTATGTGACCTTCACTATGTCAGCTTGTGTACAACTTCAGAAAACTAGGAAATCCATTCTTTTGCACCTTTGAAACTTTCCTACCTTTTTCACATCCACTAGTAACATGTCATTGCATCCAACCTGTAATTGCAACAAACCTATCCCTTGCATACATAATCATACATCTCACTCAACCAAGTACAAGTAGCTCAAAGGTGTGAGCTAGAAGAACAATTAAATAATTGTACCATACATGAGAGTGATTCTCACTCAATCAACCCGCCGACATATACCATATCCATATCTCACAACAACCATACAAATAATGTTTCAATAATTCACCATATCAAAGGTATATCTAAGCATCAAAACAACCATATAACCATACTAGAGCTTATGTAGATGATCTGAAACTGTAGAATGTTGATATGGAAGCTTGCTTCAGACTTCAGGGACCTAGCACCAACATCAACTCAAGTTTTCATGATTTTTTCATGTACACGACCTCCTCCACTGCATCCTACGCATACACACACATTCCTCCATTGCATCCCGCATACTTACATGATCTGATCCACTACAGCCCGCGTACACTTTAGAAACTAGGGTTTTTTTCTGAAGCTCTGAAACGTTCGTCGTCAACTCTCCCTTGTTAATTTATACTTTCATAACTTTAGATGCATTAGTGAGTACCTACAATCAATCTTTCACAAAATAATAGATCTTCAATATGCTCAAAATTTCCACTCATAAGAGACCCTTTCTCTCTTATTTATACTCTCCAAGTAGCTTCTTCTAGGGGTTATCTTCTAACTACTTTACCCAACTTCGTCCTTTTAGGGATAACCCACTTCTTACCACTTTTCCACTTACAACCACTTTATCTAAAAATATTAAACTCACCACTTCTAGTTGCAACTAATTTATTTTTAATTATTTTCTTTTTACAACAACTTAACCCATGATTTACTCCCAGTTTCACCCAGTTGACTAGTCAACTTCTTCTAGGAGCTTCTATAATAATTTGACTTATTTGACCTTCTTGACTTCTTTGACCTTCCAAGGGATTCTAGATAACTCATGAGGGTTCTCCAAATTCACAATGCCAAGGCATTCTAAACTTACAACCAAGGGATTCTAGATAACTTACAACCACTTTATCTAAAAATATTAAACTCACCACTTCTAGTTGCAACTAATTTATTTTTAATTATTTTCTTTTTACAACAACTTAACCCATGATTAACTCCTAGTTTCACCCAGTTGACTAGTCAACTTCTTCTAGGAGCTTCTATAATAATTTGACTTATTTGACCTTCTTGACTTCTTTGACCTTCCAAGGGATTCTAGATAACTCACGAGGGTTCTCCAAATTCACAATGCCATATCTCCCTATCCATGAGGAACCATGTGACATACCACATATCACCAGAAACATCATGACATGTACTGTCCATATAGAATAGTATTGTTTTTAAATCCACTGATATTAATTACATTATTCCCTTAAACAAACATGGGTTCCATAACCACACTTCTAGGATACTCAACCACTTAACCATTTGGACTTTGCAAAGCGTCTTCCAGTGAGGGATTTCACCATAAGGGGACCACATTGCAGTTCATCCATTTGGTACTTCCTATCAACCATGACATGAGATCAACCCTTTGATATCAACCTTGACATCAATGACAACATAATATAATAATTAATAACATAACATAAATGATACAACATATCAATATGACACCACATGACATCAACCCTTTGACATCAATGAAAACATAGTACAACAATATCCCCCTTTGGCATTGATGGCAAAACCAACATTGATATCAACACCAATCATTGATGTAACACTTAGACATGGCTCCTCATACATGTTTCTATCTCTCCCCCTTTTACATCAATGGGAAAGGATATATCTCTTTGGGGTTTCTCCCCTTGAATGAACTGTCCCTGAGGTTTTTTCCCTTGGATGTACTGCTCCCCCTGTCTAGATGGATTTGATCCTTCTCTTCATATAAATAATCACTCTCCCTGTGGAAAAGGATATCAATCTAATGCATTGTTTTCAATGCTCCCTCTATGATCATCTCTATCATCTCTCCTCCTAGGATCATACATGTATAGCCAATCATGGGAAAACGAATAACTTCCTCTATGGGTATATCTCCCCCTTTTTTTTCTACAAGATGTTGAGTAATCAATGTGAACAATATGCTACCACTATAATTTCTTCTGCTACAGATGTTGCTTCTCAATAATACTGCACCACGATCTATTGTTCCTTTGAAGATCCTTGGACCTATCGATGCATCATAGAATGATCCATCAATATGTACCTCAACTTGTACCATCAACTAGTGCGTCAGCATGCACCAAACCTGTACTACCAACCAATGCATTAACCATGCACCAAACCATCATGTCACAATAGTCTCATCAACCACATCATATCTACTCGCCAAGATTAATCACCAAGAAAAATATCAACCATATGCATAATATCACCAAAATGTGCATCAACCAATACTATTCACAAATATCAACAAAATGTACCATAATCAAGATGTGCTTCTAAAAGTATATCCATACATATATGCTACATTATCCATAGACCATGTGCCAACTATCAAGTGCCTCTAACCATATACAAAGTGTGTACCAATCATGGACTATACATAGATCAAACTATGACTCATGAAGATGTATCAATATCACCATAACATGTGTCAACCATGCACATCATTCGTGTACCATACATCATATTGTTAGGTAGTTAGAGAGGTAGTGGAGGTCATTGAATGCAAGGTGGACTAGGTCCACTATATTATTAAATAAGGCCCACTATGGTAGTTAGATATAATAAATGGGTAGTTAGATGTAATAAATGTGAGAAGGCTCTCTAGAAGGTTCCTAGGAGATAAAGAGATCTATATAAAGAAGTGTAAGCAATGTAATGAAACATAGTGAAGAATATTGTGAATGTATCAAGCATTGCTTGAGGAGTATTATCCTTCCTTAAAGATTAATATATGGTGTTACCCTACCTCAAGGGTTTTGTCTACATTCTTTTGTTCAGTGTTTTGGTGAATGGTTTGGATTATTCTTGTCGTTGAATTGGTATCAAAGCACTTTCCTTGGCCAAAGAAGGGAAGAATTGTTTTCTCTTTTTGCATATTTTTTCTAGGGAAAAAAGAGGGTGACACATTTCATGTTCATATATTAAACTTTTTTTGTATAATTTGGTGAAACAAATTGGATATTTGAATTCCTCTCCAAAAAATACCCAGTTTCAAAAAACAAATTGGCCAAAACAGAGTCCGGGAAGTAAAGTTATGAGGATTTTAAATTCAACATTTTTTCAGGGTTTTTCCGAACAAAGCCACGATTTTCTGCAGTAATTTATTTTAAACCCTATTTTTTTTTGCAAATTTATTTCAAACAAGATGTATTTTAGTGGAAAGGATGATGGCCATAGTATTGAAGAATATATACAGTCTCAAAAGTCATCATGGAAATATCATTGGAGAATATGTCTACACTATGGTTTTCAAGAAGATGCTCGCATATGTTGGAACTCATTTAATTATAATGAGTTAATGACACTTTCTTATGAAGCATATGTAAAATTGATTTTAGACAAGTGGTCTCATGCAAAGTGTAAGGATGAAGAGAGAAACAAGGGTTTATTTTCATGTGGAAACTCTATATTATAGGTTCATGGTTGTATTCATAAGGAGAAGGTTAATGTTTATATTAACCCTAGTTGCATGCTTAATTTTATCAATGTTCATTGGTTAATCGATTTCAATTTCCTGCAAAGGATATTCAAAGCAGACAGGTTGAGGGTGAAAATTTGGAAATTTTTAAATATTTGAAGATCAGTATGGATAAATATGTGTTGCATTCATATTTTTATGCTATGGATATAAATGAAGTGGATATTGTTTTGGGATATCCTTGGATAGAATCCATGGGTACCATTAAGATTAATGTGAAAACGAATTTTTTGAAGTTGTGGTACAAGAAAAAGAAAATAACATTGCAGGATGTGTCTCTTAATAAGAAAGATGGGCCCACAAAGGCCAACAAATAAGTTATTTCTAAGTCCAAAGTTGAATTAGAGACAAAGTCTATAGAAACAAATGAAGCAAAACCACAGGAAGAAAGCAATAAATAAGCTAAGGTGGTCAGTGACTCAAAGGCACAATGTGTAGCTGATTTGAAGGAAACATAAAAAATTCCTACAGTTGTTATATATTGCCATCCACATCATATAGAGAAACAACAATCATCAAGGCAAGGGCGTGAGCATAAACACATTTATGCACAAGCAAGGAACCAGAAAGGAAACCAATATAGAGGTGCATGGAGGCCTACCAAAACTATAGGAAGACATGAGGCTAGAGAACCAAGTCCATGGAAACATAGACATGAGGTGGCACAAGCTCAAGGTTGCAAGGCAGTAGTTGGACATCCTATTCGACTTCCATTAGGATGGATGGATGTTCGTACTTGGTAATAGTTGGCTACATTTAATAGCCGATCATAGTGTATGGTTTCTTCTCGTGTTTTGAGGATAAAATAGGTGAAGGGGTATGGAATGTATTATACCTAGGGAGGTAATATGGGGTACCTAGGGAGGTACCCAATGGGAATGTGGTTATGTATTATTAGTGGAATTCATTTAAGATATGAGAATGTGTTCATTCAATGACCTCCACTACCTTTCTAGATACCTAACACATATACCATGAAATGTCTCTCAACCATATGCCAAGAATATATGTCATTGTAACTAATAATAGTCCTCTATCAATGCACCAATACCAACAACATCATCAGCCATACAACATGCCAACCATGTACCTCAATCAAGTGTCATATCACTCATGATATGCCTCAACCAAGTACCATAAACCATTCTCCAATGTATCCAAGATATTCACTAGCAATGTATCTCAACAGGTAGACCTCAATCAACATGCACCATAACAAATGTATCAAACATATACAATATCACTCTCAATCACAAAGATAAACCTCAAGTATATTCCAGTTTTCACAAACATTTGTATCAAGCTACAACCATCACCATTCTCATCAATATATACCAACATCATCAACTATATGCCTCAACCATGTACTCAACATGTACATCAACCAATATGTCAAGATATTCAACAAGTAGGCCTCAACAATACATCACACTATCATCAACCCATGTGCCAACAATGCATGAAATAATCACCAAACAAATGCCTCTCACAATACATCGTAAGATATATCAATAGAGCTCACATATGTACCAACCAAGTACTACAACATATATGTGTTAAAATAATTTACTACAACAAGTATAATGAAACAATAACACCTATAAAGATGAACCAAGTATGTCCCTCAATAGATCAATGATGTAACTCTATCTAGTATCACATTATCCATGATGTACCACATAAACAAGGTGCCATAAGCTTACTGATAAAATACACAACATAACCAACATTGTTTCTTAATAGAAAATGCCTCAATCCACCCACTAGGGATATTACCATGCATCCAAGATAGGCATTAATCATATGATCCAAAACTCAACCACATATTATCACCATAAATTCATCAAACACACATATAAACATGAAAACCTGAAGCATACCATCTCAGACCCTGCATAAACTATGTTGTACCATCAAACCATGCTGAAACTCATCTGTACAACAATTTTTCAAAATTTTACCTCAGGTATGTGGCCTCTTCATAAGACACCTCGCGCATGTATGCGAACTTTCTATACACCAAATTGTGTACATACACGACTATTCTCATAGGATCCCACATATGTCTCAGAAAATATTAAGCCTGAGCTTGCCTCATGACTGCCATTTTGTTAAGTCTTCTTCATCCACTTCTGAGAGTGTCCCAACCTCTCAAAACTTGTACTCCAAGCTTCCATCCATTCAACATTGTATTCCTTCCAAGTTTCATGTGCTCTTCTTGACATATTATATGAATCACTCCTCATTGTCTTTCTCCTTGTATTCCAACAAGCTTGAGATTTGTGGACAAACCCATTGCAGCTATAACATTTCATGGTGTGACAATGTGAAACAATGTGTCCCACTTTATTACATATCCAACATCTTAATATGTTATTGAATCTTCCAACATCTTTCCTTGCATAATGTCTGCAATCCAAAGCTTTGTGACCGTATTCATTACATGAGAAGCAGTGAACATGAAAGACATTTTCATACCTGTGCTTTGGTGTCCACCTTGAAGGTGTCTCTCTTATGAATTTTCTTTGAGATGTAGGAATGGATTCTTGATGTATTCCTTATTATGATATTCTAAGAGTTTCATTGCTTTGTGCAAGTTCTTTACTTGTAGATTTACTTCCACCTCTTGAAATGAAGGACTTACATCATGCTTCTTAGAAGTACTAGCTTCATAGTTTGTTTCTTCCTTATTGTATCCAAGACCTGATTTACCATTTCGTGATCAACGACTATCCAAGATTTCATCCAAGATTGTTGAGTTGTTCATGAACATTTTTTACTTCTCCACTTTCCTTATGAGATCAACTACTTTTGCTTCTATCTTATGGAATGATTCTTCCTTTTCATTTATCTAATTCTTCAATAGTTGTTCTATCCTTTTGTATTCTTGAAGTTGGGTCCTTATATTGACATTGATTTATGTTCTTTCTTTAAGATCTTCAAGGATTTTTCTAAGCTCATCATCTACCTTCTTCTTTTCTTCTGGTTGACTAATTATTTCATTCTTTAATCTCTTTATTTCTTCTTCTTTTTGTTCTAATTGAGTCATTTTCTTAGTTGCTTCACTTCCTTCTTGTTTATTGAGCATTTTTTTTAGTGCCATAAAATGTCTTTGGTACTTTTCTAGGGATTCCTTAGTGATTCTTTCATGATCCTAAAAAGTATCTGAATCATCTCCTATTTCCTCGATAACTTATTCTAAACCATCTATAACTTTATCCTTAAGCTCCAAAAAATCTTCTTCTACATATACAAGATAATTGTTAGTTGATTCTACAAAAACTACTTCTAGATCTTCTTCTTCATTTGAAGGAGAAAATTCAACATTATTGCATTTATAATTATTGCAACCAAGAGATTATTTACCTTTATTGATGATTGAGTCTTGATATTCCTTCTCTAGCTTCAACCATAGGCCCTTGGCAGAGGTACATTTTACTATGCTTTATTCGACAGAACCTGAGAATACTTTTAAGACTGTCTTGAATGCTACTGCATTATTCTTCTTTGATACAAATTTTGACCGATTCTTTGAAGGAACTGGTCCAGTAATAACTCCATCCTGAAAACCTGCTGCTTTTGACTTCAAATACATTTTCATCTTTATTCTCCATGCTGATTAATTTCTCTCATCAAAGAATGGAACTTCATCTTCATGTTCACCCATTTGTGTGTCCACGTATCTCCTTCAAGCTTGTAATTCCTATATTGAAGGCCTTCTATGATACCAATTGTTGGACACACCGAACACACTATGAACGGGGGGGGGGGTTGAATCAGTGTAGGGATCTTTTTACACTTCTTTCAAAACTTTAGTCAGCAACCACTTCAAACATATTATTCATTCGTACTTAGCTACTTCCATGTATCAACAACATTCATTAATAATAGATAAATATAATCCATCACCATAATAAACACAAAGAACACCAGATACATGTGTAAAATTTGTGTATTATGTGTTACAAGAGACTACAATCTCTGGGTTTTATCAACATCCAATAGATTACCAACTCTCAATGATGATGATGATTAATTTCCATTACGACAAAATTGGTATATCAGACCTTAAGAGGGTAAGTGATTAATTTACATTCCTTAGAATTTTGTTTATGTGCTCGAATAACATTAAGAGAAGCTTTCCAAGATCAGCATAGATTTGTTGAGTTAAGAGGTTAGGAGGGTTGGTAGTGTGACAAATATTTTGAAAATAATAACTAATCTGGGTATAGGATGGAAAATATAAGAGAAAGTGCTTTTCATATTCAACATTCTTGGTGTCAAAAAGGTGGCACACTCTTTCATCCCATGGAATTTTAGGAATTGACCAACACCTAATTTCACTATGGAGCTTGTGCTAATTTGTTATTATCTTAGCAATGCTTTTTTTTCTTTACACTTGTCAAAATAGATATACAATTTTTATCTTATAGATTAGGGTTGATTACATCCTTATAATATGATCAAAATCTGGACCAGGGGTCAAATTTTAGCTCAACTTTCAAAGTGCTCGGAATGCGACGAAAACAGTGCCATTGCGTCCGTCTCGTCTTCCTGATTCCGGCGATATATTTACTTTGTCAAATGGACTCCGTATGGAGAAGATATCGCAATTTGTTCACTAAGCCAAGCAGGCAATTTTTTTTTTATGCTGACTGTACTAGTCCGTACAGTCCGTACGGACGCTGACGTGGCAGGTCCGTACAGTGACACGTGGCAGGTTCGTATAGTGACACGTGATGGCTCCAAGTGATGACACATGTCAGGCAGATTTGGAATTTTTCGTGCACAGTTGTGCCAATCCGAAGGTGACACGTGTCACCACTGGAAGAGTGACACGTGGCACGGATGACGTCAACATCTGACGTGGCTCGAATGACGTGGCAGGTGACAGAGCATACGGAATGACGCGTGGCAGATGACGTGGGTGAATCAACGATAGACACGTGACATATTTTGGTTGGATGACGTGAACGAATCATCGATTGACATGTGGCATGCATCGGTTGGATGTAGAGGTGCCACGTGGCCCAATCACGGGCTGCCACATGGCACCCCGATTTTTGTCTATATGGTTTGTTATGTCAAAAGTTTATGGAGTCTGGGGGATTCGAACCACAGACCTCCCCACCGACTACGCCTTTGCAAGTACCATCGAACCATTGGACCACCGCATGTACTTTGTTATGTGTATGCATTTGGTTATAATTGAAATGGAACGTTTGTATGGTTGGGCCACGACCGGGTCGGGGCCTAGCCCCAGCCCTTGGTCACGTGCTATGTAATATAACCATTGTTTTAATGGCGTGCGGTTTAAATTTGGTTTCAAAGGTTGCACAACAACCGCCATGTGTCATTTAACCATTTGTCTTGTTAACGAAGCCCCCTCTTTGCAATAGCGCGAGGTCTTATGGTGACCTCATGTGCCCGAGAGCTTGGCGGTTAGGGGCTAGAGGTGCCCTTACCGTCCTACAGTTTGGACCGATTTTTGGTTATGCGCGGGGCTAGGTTTTAACGCGCATTTTGGAGCGTGTTCTTGGTTCATGCACACAGAGGTGCATTTTGGCGAACCAGTTTGAGAAAGCTTGAAGGAGGAAAATAGAGGAGGCCTAACTTCTTCATCTTTTGGCCGATTGAGGTGCCGTAAAAGCCCAGCTAGGGGTTTTTGGATGTGTTGGATCCATTGGTGCTTTTTTCACAGCCAATTGAAGACTTATTCTGCAAGTTTTTCACCATTGAAGTTTCAGCAAGCTCTAGGGAGCTTGAAGCCCTCATTGATCGAGGACATGGTTTGGTGAGCCTATGTTTGTTTTATGTGATTGAATAATCACTTTTGGCTAATTGATATGCTCTAAACACATTGGGACAGGTTTCAGAGGCTGTTGAGGACTTTTACAGGTGTTTTGTCCAAAGAGAAGCTCAGGGAAGCTTATGGCCACATGTAGAAGAGGTCATGCCCAGATGAGCCATGATCTGTTTTCAAAGTTCTATTAGTCATTTTTGGGGTTTTTATGTGTTCTGATCTCAATGGTACAGTCTATTTTTCCATTGGATTTGAGTAGTAACTTGTAAAATAACTTTTGACTAATTAATCCCAGAGAGCCAAGTCCATTGCTGGAGGCTCAAGGAGACGTAGCCCGAAGGGGGGTGAACTCCTTTATCAGCTTGTTCTTGTTGTGAGTTTGATGGTTTATTCGCTACAAGTTGTGTTGTTGTGTATTTGTTTAAAGTACATATTTAACCATCTAAAAGAACCATTCCTCACACATAAACATTTACAGGAAGAGACATGAACTTAACACATAAGTTTATCTTGCATAGTTTAACACATGAAGCAAGGTCCTGTAAAGTTTATTTTAATGAAGTAGAGGGCGCTTGGATAGCATAACAAGTCAGACTTATATTTTCAGATTCAGGTGGTATCAGAGCATAGTTTGTTTTTCTCACGTGTTTTCCATTGATAGCTTGAGATTTAGTTATTGGTTTTTGTGCAAGTTTTGTGTTGAAGTTGGATATCTTGCAAAGATGGAGGAAGTTTCAAGCATTGATAGTTCTCATACATTTTCATTATCTAAAGAAGAGTTTCTAACTATGAGAGATTTGATGAAAGAGATGTGTGAAGACAGGAATAAGAACATTTCCCTTGAAGAGCAGTTGATGGGCATGAACCAGGAGAAAGAACAGTTTCTTGCAAGGTTGCATGAGATAGAGATTCAACTCCATGAGGCAAATGAAACCCTTACCAAGTACATGCATGAACATAAGGTATGCAATGTTAGTTTATCTTCTAATTCCTCTCAAGATGAATGTTTTGGTGGTTTTGAAAATCACACAAGAGGAATAGGGTCTAAGTTATTGTTAAAAATGGGCTATGAAGGTAAAGGGTTAGGCAAGCATGCACAAGGCATTGTTGAGCCTATTGTTGTTGAAGAAAGACCCAGGTATTGTGGTCTTGAATATGAACGAAAAGATGGAGCAAATTTCAAGTTCACCTCCTCAAGAAGACTTTAAAGGTGAAAGTTCAAGAACTTTTGTTGAAATTTCAACCCCTCCAACATGCAAGGCTTGTGTTCAAGATGAATGCAAATGTGTGAAACGAAAGAGTTGTGACAATGATGAGGACAAGAACA
>ML786697.1:431732-447536 GCA_009831015.1 Picea engelmannii | reverse complement strand
CATAACGTCGCCAGGAGGATATAAAAGATGGATATGATGTTTACTTGTATCTTTTTCATGTTCAACTCTTATGTACCCGCATGTTTTGGGTTATGTACTTATGTTTGTACTGGAAGGAGAGTTGAAGAGTCATACACATGCATTTGTTTTTATGTATGTGTAAGCAGTAAACTGGTGATGGTTCATCATGAATGTTTCATGATTTTAACATGATTGTGTATCATGTTCGTCGACTTGTCAGTTTGGGAAGGTCGATATGTTTCAAATGAGTCTTGACTGGTGTTGATGATTTTCTAACGACTATGTTGTGTCGATCATGGTTTTCGACTTGTGTTTAGTCGATGGTGTTTGTTGGCTTGTAAGTCAATTTTGTGTACACCGAGATGCAAGAAAATGCCATGTGCTTTGATGAAGTACAAGATGTGACAGTTTGTTTGAAGAGAAAAAGATTTTGTTGGCATCATTTTTCAGTCTTGTATAATTGGTTTTCAAGATTGATGTTTTTCTTGGCTTGTGACAAGATGTCGTAGGAAGGTTTTTACAGCCATTGGAGAGCTGATTTTGTTGACTCCAAAGAGTTAGAAAGAGGGACTTGATTCTCAGTGGGAAGGTTGGCAGTCTTCCAAGCACAGAGAGAGCAGTGGGTCAGCAGCAGCCAGAGAACAGTGGTTGAGGGACATAGCCCGTTGCAGTGCAAGGCATGTCAAAGTATTCAGGTGATTGTCGACAAGATTTTGATATAACTTGAAAGCAGACAGATAAGATTTTGTGGGTCCAAAAGCCTTTCAGTGGGAAGGTGTGATCAAAATCTGGACTAGGGGTCAAATTTTAGCCCAATTTTCAAAGTGATCGGAATGTGACGAAAATGGTGCCATTGCGTCTGTCTCGTCTTCCTGATTCCGGAGGTATATTTACTTTGTCAAATGGACTCCGTATGGAGAAGATATCGCAATCTGTTCGCTAAGCCAAGCAGGCAAATTTTTTTTTTATGCTGACTATACTAGTTCGTACAGTCCGTACGGACGCTGATGTGGCAGGTCCGTACAGTGACACGTGGCAGGTCCATACAGTGACATGTGATGGCTCCAAGTGATGACATGTGTCAGGCAAATTTGGACTTTTTGGTGCACAGTTGGGCCAATCCGAAGGTGACACGTGTCACCACTGGAAGGGTGACACRTGGCACAAATGACGTCAGCATCTGACATGGCTCGAATGACATGGCAGGTGATAGAGCGTACAGAATGACGCGTGGAAGATGACGTGGGTGAATCAACGATAGACACGCGGTATATTCTGGTTGGATGACGTGAACGAATCATCRATTGACACGTGGCATGCATCAGTTGGATGTAGAGGTGCCATGTGGCCCAATCATGGGCTGCCACATGGCACCCCGGTTTTTGTCTATATGGTTTGTTATGTCAAAATTTTATGGAGTCTGAGGGCTTCGAACCCCGGACCTCCCCACCGACTGCGCCTTTGCAAATACCATCGAACCATTGGACCACAGCATGTACTTTGTTATGTATATGCATTTGGTTATAATTGAAATGGAACGTTTGTATGGTTGGGCTGCGACCGGGCCGGGGCCTAGCCCCAGCCCTTGGTTGCGTGCTATGCAATATAACCATTGTTTTAATACGGAGCACGGTGCGCGGGGTTTAAATTATAACCCACGGTTTTATATGTTAAACCATATGACCTTTGTTCAATGGTGCGCAGTTTAAATTTGGTTTCAATGGTTGCAAAATGACCGCCATGTGTCATTTAACCATTTTTCTTGTGAACGAAGCCCCCTCTTTGCAATAGCGCGAGGTCTTATGGTGACCTCATGTGCCCGAGAGCTTGGCGGTTAGGGGCTGGAGGCGCCCTAATCGTCTTACAGTTTGGACCAATTTTTGGTTATGCGTGGGGCTAGGTTTTAACGCGCATTTTGGAGCATGTTCTTGGTTCATGCACACAGAGGTGCGTTTTGGCGAACCAGTTTGAGAAAGCTTGAAGGAGGAAAATGGAGGAGGCCTAACTTCTTCATATTTTGGCTGATTAAGGTGCCGTAAAAGCCTAGCTAGGGGTTTTTGGACGTGCTGGATCCATTGGTGTTATTTTCAAATCCATTTGAAGACTTATTCTACACGTTTTTCACCATTGAAGTTTCAGCAAGCTCTAGGGAGCTTGAAGCCCTCATTGATCGAGGACATGGTTTGGTGAGCTTATGTTTGTTTTCTGTGATTGAATAATCAATTTTGGCTAATTGATATGCTCTGAACACATTAGGATAGGTTTCAGAGGCTGTTGAGGACTTTTACAGGTGTTTTTTCCAAAGAGAAGCTCAGGGAAGCTTATGGCCACATGTAGAAGAGGTCATGCCCGAATGAGCCATGATCTGTTTTCAGAGTTCTATTAGTCATTTTTGGGGTTTTTATGTGTTCTGATCTCAATGGTACAGTCTTTTGTTCCATTGGAGTTGAGCACTAGCTTGTAAAAGAACTTTTGACTAATTAATCCCAGAGAGCCAAGTCCATTGATGGAGGCTCAAGGAGACGTAGCCCGGAGGGGGGTGAACTCCTTTATCAGCTTGTTCTTGTTGTGAGTTTGATGGTTTATTTGCTGCAATTTGTGTTGTTGTGTATTTTTTTAAAGTACATATTTAACCATCTAAAAGAACAATTCCTCACACATAAACATTTACAAGAAGATACATGAACTTAACACATAAGTTTATCTTTCATAGTTTAACACATGAAGCAAGGTCCTGTAAAGTTTATTTTAATGAAGTAGAGGGTGCTTGCATAGCATAACAAGTCAGCCTTCTATTTTCAGATCATAATACCTTATAATACAAGACTCAACTTGCAGATCTCAGCACCAACTGAGATGTGAGAAATCCAATCCTAAAGTACAAGACCCTGCTTGTAGAAAAAAATTGATCTGCCAACAGATATGTGACATGTCTATACTGTAGCACGTGTATGTATGCAACCTGTCTATATTGTAGTACACATATGTATGTTACCTTCACTCTGTCAGCCTACGTACACCTTCATAAAAATAGGGCATCCATTCTTTTGTACCTCTAAAACTTTCTTGCCTCTACACATTCACCAATAACCTGTCATTGAATCCAACCTATCACTGCAAAAAACATGTGCCATGCATAAATCATCATACATCTCCCTCAACCATGTACAAATATCTCAAAGGTGTGAGCTATAGGAACCATATCATAATTGTACCATACATGAGAGTGTTTCTCACTCAATCAACTAGCCAACATATACCATATTCATATCTCACAACATTCATACCAAGAATGATTCAAGGATTCATCATATCATAAGTAGATATAACCATAAAAATAACCATATAACCATAACAAAGATTCTGTAGATAATCTGAACCTGTAGAATGGTGATCTGGAAGCTTGCTTTAGACTTCAAGGACATGGCACGAACATCAACTCAAGTCATCATGATTTTTTTCACCTGTACGTGACCTCCTCCACTACAACCTTTGTATACACACACCTTCCTCCACTGCAGCTCGCATATGTACGCGACTTGATCCACTGCATCCCACGTACACTTCAGAAACTAGGGTTTTCCTGAAGCTCTGAAACTTTCACCGTCAACCCTACTTTGTTACTTTAGACTTGTGTAGCTTTATATGCATTAGAATATTTCACAAAATAATATATCTTCACTATGACCAAACATTCCACTCATAAGAGGCCCTTTCTCTCTTATTTATACTCTCCAAGTAGCTTCTTCTAGGGGTTATTGTCTAACTACTTTACCCGGCTTCCTTATTTTAGGTCTAACCCACTTCTAACCAATTGTCCACTTACAACGAATTTATCCACAAATAGTGAACTCACCACTTCTAGTTGAACTAATTTATTTTTCTTTTTTTTCTTTTTGCAACAACCTAACCCATGATTAACTCCTAGTTTCACCCACTTGACTAATCAACTTCTTCTAGGAGCTTCTAGAATAATTTGACTTCTTTTACCTTCTAGGGGATTCTATATAACTCAAGAGGGTTCGCCAACTTTACAAGGCCATATCTCCCTATCTGTGAGGAACCATGTGGCATACCACATATCATCAGAAAAAACATGACATGTACTATCCATATAGAATATTCTTACTTGTAAATTAATTTGTATTCATTACATTATTTCTCAAGGAAACATGGGTTCCATAACCACACTTCTAATATACTCAACCACTGAACCATTTGGACTTCAAAAAGCATCTTCCTGTGAGGAATTTCACCATAATGGCACCATTTTGGAGTCCATCCATTTGGTACTTCCTATCAACCATGGCATGACATCAACCCTTTGATATCAACCTTCACATCAATGACAACATAATCCAACAATTAATAACACAACATCAATGATACAACATATCCTTATGACACCTAATGACATCAACCCTTTTACATCAATCATTTGACATCAATGACAACATATAACAACAATCTCCCCCTTTAGCATTGATGGAAACACTAACATTGATGTCAATACCAATCATTGATGGCAACACTTAGAAATGTCTCCTCATCAATGTTTTTATCTCTCCCTCTTTGACATCAATGGAAAAGGGTATATCTCTTTGGGGCTGCTCCCCCTGACTAAATTGTCCCTAAGGCTGCTCCCCCTATTTGTATTGCTTCCCCTTTCTATATGATCTTTCTCTTCATCTAAATAATCTATCTCCTTGTGACAAAGAATATCACTCTAATGCACTACTGCCAATGCTCCCTCTATGATCATCTCTATCATCTCTTCTCCTGGAATCAAATATCTATAACCAATCATGGGAAAAATAATAACTCCCCCTATGGGTATTTCTTCCCCTGTATTTTCTGCAATATGTTGAGTAATCATTGTGAACAATATGTTGCCACTGTAATATGCTTCTACTACAGATGTTGTTGCTCAATAATATCACACCATGATTTTTTGTTCCTTTGACAGTCCTTAAACTTTTCCATGCATCATACCATGATCCATCAATCTATAACTCAACTTGTACCATCAATCAGTGCATCACCATGCACAATACCTGTATTACCAACCAATTCATTAACCATGCACCAAACCATCTCGTCACAATAGTCTCATCAACCACATCACATTTACTCACAAAGATCAATCACCAAGACAACTCTCAACCATATGCACAATATCACCAAGATGTGCATCAACCAATACTACTCACAAACATCTAACACAATCAAGATGTGCTTCTTAAAATATATCCATACATATATTCTACATCATCCATAGACCATGTGTCAACTGGCGAGTGCCTCTAACAATGTAGAAATTTTGTACCAATCATGCATCATCCATAGATAAAGTTGTGACTCATCAAGATGTATCAATATCACCATAACATGTGCCAACCATGCACATCACCTGTGTACCATACATCATATACCATGAAATGTATCTCAACCATATGCCAAGAATATGTGCCAATGTAACCAACAAGAGTCCTCTATCAATGAACCAATACCAATAACATCATCATCCATACAACATGTCAACCATGTACCTCAAATGAGTGTCATATCACTCATGATATGCCTCAACCAAGTACCATAAACCATGTGCCAATGTATCCAAGATATGTACCAACAATGCATCCCAACAAGTAGACCTCAATCAACATACACCATAACATGTGTCCCAAACATATACAATACCACTCTCAATCACAAAGATAATCCTCAAGTATATGTCAGTTTTCACAAAGATGTGTATCAATCTACAACCATCACCATTATCATCAATATATGCCAACATCATCAACTATATGCCTCAACCATGTACCCAACATGTACATCAACCAATATGTCAATATATTCAATAAGTAGGCTTCAACAATACATCACACTATCATCAACCATTGTGCCAACAATGCATGAACTAATCACCAAACAAATGCCTCTCACAATACATCTCAAGATATATCAATAGAGCTCACATATGTACCATCCATGTACTACAATAGATCTGACTCAAAAAAATTTACTATAGCAAGTATAATGCAACAATAACACCTCTAAACATGTACCAAGTATGTCCCTCAATATATCAATTATGTACCTTTATCTAGTATCAAATTATCAATAATATACCTCATAAACAAAGTGACATAAGATTACTGATAAAATACACAACATAACCAACATTGTTTCTTAATAGAAAATGCCTCAATCCACACACTATGGTTAGTACCATTCATCCAAGGGAGGAATCAAACATATGCTCCAAAACTCAACCACATACTATCACCATACATTCATCAAACACACATACAACATGAAAACTTGAAGCATACCATCTTAGACCCTACATAAACTATGTTGTACCATAAAACCATGCTGCAACTCATCTGCACACCCATTTTTCAACATTTTACCTCAGGTACGCAACCTGTTCATAATCCACCTCATGTATGTACGCGACCTTTGTATACACCAACTCTCGTACGTATGTGACTGATTCCACAGGATCCCGTGTATGCCTCAGAAAATATTAAGCTTGAGCTTGCCTCATGATTGTCATTATGTTTAGTCTTCTTCATCCACTTCTGAGAGTGTCCCAACTTCTCATCACTTGTACTTTGAGCTTCCATCCTTTCAACATTGTCTTCCTTCCAAGTTTAATGTTCTCTTCTTTCCATATTATATGAATAACACCTCATTGATTGTGTCCTTGTATTCCAGCAATCCTCAGATTTGTGGCCAAACCCACTGCAGTTGTAACATCTCATGGTGTGAAAATTTGCAGCAATGTGTCCCACCTGATTACATCTCCAACATCTTAAGTTGTTATTGAATCTTCCCACATATTTCCTTGCATAATGTCTATAATCCAAATCTTTGTGACCATATTCATTACATGAGAAGAAATGACCATGAAAAACATTTTCATACCTGTTCTTTGGTGTCCACCTTAAAGGTGTCACTCTTCTGAATTTGCTTTGAGATGTAGGAATAGATTATTGATGTCTTCCTTGTTCTAATATTATGAAAGTTCCTTGCTTTTTGCAGGTGCTTGAATTGCATTTTTACTTCCACCTCTTGAAAATGAAGGAATTACATCATGCTTCTTTGAAGTGCTAGCTTCATAGTGTGTTTCTTCTTTGTTGTATGCAAGACCTAATTTATCATTTGGTGATCTTTGACCATCCAAGATTTCATCCAAGATTGTTGAGTTTATCATGAACCTTTTTGACTTCTCTTGTTTCCTTCTGAGATCAAATACTTCCGCTTCCAACTTATGGCATGATTCTTCCTTTTCATTTACCCAATTCTTCAATAGTTCTTCTATTATTTTGGCTTCTTCAAGTTGGTTCCTTATATCGATATTGTTTTCTCTTGTTTCTTTAAGCTCTTCAAGGATTTTTCTAAGATGACCATCTACTTTCTTCTTTTCTTCTTCTTGACTAATTATTTCATTCTTTAGTCTCTTGATTTCTTCTTCTTTTTCTTCTAATTGATTCCTTTATTTAGTTGTTTCACTTCCTTATTGTTTATTGAGCATTTTTTTTAGTGCCATGATATGTCTTTGGTACTTTTCTAGGGATTCCTTAGTGATTCTTTCAAGATCCTCAAAAGTATCTTAAGCATATCATATTTCCTCACTAACTTATTATAAACCATCTATAAGTTTGTCTTTAATCTTAAACAAACTTCTTCTTCATCTACAAGATAATTGTTACTTGATTCTACAAAAACTACTTATAGATCTTCTTCTTCAATTACACGAGAACATTCAACATTATTTCATTTATAATTATTGAAACCAAGAGAGTATTTACATTCATTGATGACCGAGTCTTGATATTCTAATGTAGGAGCATCATCAACAAGCACACATGGAGAGACAACTTGACTCCTTAGTGTGCCTTTGAATCCTTTCAGAATATGAAACACTGGTGTTTCCTAAAAATCTTTCTCGAACTGATTAAAAACTGAATAATATCAAAACTCTTGGGATTGAATGATCATGAGTGATATGGGAGTTTCACTCCTATACTTTAATGTAACAGTGCTTAAGGGGTAGTTATCTTCTTTCTAGAAGATAGGTAGTTGGAGGGAACACTAGGAACCTTCTTGTACAGGTAGATGCATTGTATGCCCAAATGAAGCTGTTGGAGGAGTATTGTTATTGAATAGGAGGTATATAGACGAGGAAATAGGAGATAGAATAGTTCTTTGAGGGAGATTGATAAACTTGAGACTCTATTACAGTCCAGCCTGCACATATTGTCATCAGACATTCATCTTAATAGAAAGAAAAAAAAAATCCTGCATATGAACATTCTGTGTGTTTATGTGTATTTGATGAATGTTATCTATGTGTGTTTATGTATACTGTAAATACATGATAGGTTTCATCTGCAGTAGGAATATGGATTTCTCTATATTTGTTGAGTTTGAAATATCTTTCTGGATTCTTTAGGCCATGCAAGGAGTGCACAATAGAACATTGGAGGTTATGTAGCCAACGCAAGGAGTGTGCATCTGAAATCTATGGATTTAGAAAAGAACGTTCCAAGAGGGCACGCTAGAGTGATAAAAACTCAGGGGAAGCCTCTAGGTTGTTGAATACCTTATAGGAGAAATTGTGCAGGGAAAGCATAGAGAGATAGAGTCATTGAGAACTCTATAGAGCTCTTCCAGGTGGGCATTAAGCAAGTGCAAGTGTGCACAGAAGAACTCTCTATCGAGTTCAAGGAGGAGAGTATCATAGGAAGTTACTCACAGAGTTGATGAATTCTTTGTAAATATCTACAAGTGTGCATTGAGAAAAAAAATTCGAGGAGGCACAAGAATCCCTTTAAGGAATAAAGGGACTTAAATATTAGAACTTGAGTAGGCAAAAGATCAAGAGAGACAACACAAGGAGTGCGCACATAAGTGAATTATTTTAAAGTTCACAAGTTGAGGAGGACTAGTGAAAGTTTTCACGCAGATCACAAGTGTGCACCAGAGATGAGGTCGAATTTCATTGTCAAATATCAAGAGAGTGTTATTTTTCCAAGAGGGTGCCAAAACATTTCTTTGACGGAAGGAGAAGGGTTGAGACCCTTTAGAGTTATGAGCCAGTTTGAAGCTCAGAAGAGATACCGTGAGGAGTGTGCAAGAGTTGGACTTATTCCAAGTCCTAAAGCTCGGGAGGAGAAGCTCAAGTTGAGACCCAAGCATTTGGGCTCACAACAGAAGGTTCAAAGGTCGAAACCTTTGAACACATGAAAATTTTCCCAAATTTGAGAGAACAAAGAAGCTCAGGAGGCAGAGCAACATCGGTTGTCAGATCAACTACAGGAAGATATCTGGATCATTCGATCTATGTCTAGACATTAGAAGGAGCACACCAAGGAGGAGGAAAGATCCAAACCATTGGATCTGAGCACAAGGGATCGACATCTGTCGGATCCAGGTAAAGTGCACGAGCCTTAAGTCCTTTGAGAGTGCACAAGAGAGTGGACTTGTCGAAGTCATGAATTGTTGAAGCCAATCAGGACCGTCCATCGTCCAGGGTGACAGGTGGTGAAATATCTGAGACTCGAGAGAGGAAGTACTTTGGGAGTTCTCAGACAAGTAGAAAGTGAAAACATTGAAGATTCGAAGTGAACAACAACCATTGATATGTGATGGACACGCATCGATAGATTATCATCTTTGGGTGAAAGCACTCTGGGAGAAAGAGACGACTGAGAGTTGAAACTCCTAAAGCCCGAAGAGCTGAAGTGAACCACAGTCTTCGATATGTGAGGGACACATGTAAAAAAATCATCGTCTTCAGGTGAAAGCACTCTGGGAGAAAGCGAAGGCTGAGAGTTGAAATTCCCAAAGGCCGAAGAGCGAAGTAAACCATAACCATCAATCTCTGAGGGACATGTGTTGATAGATCGTCATCTTCGGGTGGAAGTACTGTAGAAGAAGAAAGAATTGAGAGTTGAAACTCTCGAAGACTGAAGGGTGAAATCAATCGTAGCCATTTGTTTGAAAGGAGGGCATGCATCGATAGATCGTGGATATTTGGGAGTGCATGTGAAAGGAGAAAAAGGATCGTTGATTGATAGTTGACCAAGTCAGGAAGAGGACAGATCTCAGCCATCGATCAAGAGGCAACTCCCAAGATCAAAAGATCAGCGGTCGTGCTTAATTGTTGGGACAGAAGGTGCTCGGGTTTTTAAAATATTGGAGCGGGCTGCAATCGAAGCCACAGTATTTCCAAAGGGATACGTGGAAACTACTAGTGAATTGTGGGGAGAAAAGCGTTTTGGTATCAAACCACTCTAGGCCACCTCAAAATTGCGTAATTACATGAGGACATATCCCAAGGTCACATATAGGAGAGTGATAATAGGAGAGGAGCTAGCGCCTGAAACTTGATAGTTTAGAAGCACGAAGGAAGAAGTTGTGGGTGCCATAGAACCTGCACTAGAAGACTAAAAGGACCTATGTTAAATCACAAGTGAGACCATTAAGGTTTCAGGGAGCCGATTTGGCTTGGAAATAGAATATCCTTGATCGGGAGGTCATGCATCCTCTTAGGAGAGAAGGGGGGTTTGCATCATATTCCTTCTCTAGCTTCAGCCATAGGTCCTTGGCGGAGGTACATTTTCCTATGATTTATTTCACATAAATTGAGAGTTCTTTTAAGACGGTCTTGAATGATATTGCATTATTCTTATTTTATGAAAATTTTGACTGATTCTTTGAAGGAACTGGTCCAATAACAACTATATCCCAAAAAATTGTTCCTTTTGACTTCAAATACCCTTTCATCTTTATTCTCCATGTCGAGTAGTCTATCTCATCACAGAGTGGAACTTCATCTGCATGTTCATCCATTTGTGTTTCCATGGATCTCCTTCAAGATTGTAAGGCTTATAGTGAAGGCCTGATCTAATACCAATTGGTGGACAAACCAACCACACTGAGAGGAGGGGGTGAATCAATGTAGGGCTCATTTTACACTTCTTTAAAAACTTTAGTTAGCAACCACTTCAAACATATTATTCATTCATACTTAGCTACTTCCATGTATCAAAACAATTCATCAATAATAGAGAACTATAATCCAACACCATAATAAACACAAATAACCCTAGATGTATGTGTACATTTTTTGTATTATGTGTTACAGGAGACTACAATCTTTGGGTTTTATCAGCATCAACTGAAAAAGAGAAACAACTCCAATAGAGTGCCAACTCTCAATAGAAGACTCACCTTGTATATATCAACACCAACTGAGATGTGAGGAATCCAATCACCAAGTACAAGACACTGCTTGTAGACATAAACTAATATGCTAATAGATACGCGAAATGTCTATACTACAACATGTGTATGTATGTGACCCGTCTATATTGCAACATGCATATGTACCCGACCTCCACTCTATCATCCTGTGTACACCTTCAGAAAATTGGGGAATCCATTCTTCTGCACCTCTGAAACTTTCTTTCCTCTATCACATCCACCAATATCCTGTCATTGCATCCAACCTATGACTGCAACAAACATGCACCATGCATACATCATCACACATCTCCCTCATCCAAGTTCAATTATCTCAAAGGTGTGAGCTATACGAGCCATATAATAACTTTACCATGCATGAGAGTGTTTCTCACTCAATCAACCAACCAACATATACCATATCCAGATCTCACAACATCCATACCAAGAATTCTTCAAGAATTCACCATATCATAAGTGCATATAAGCATCAAAACAACCATATAACCATACAAGAGCTTTTGTAGATGATCAAAACATGTAGAATGTTGATCTAGAATCTTGCTTCAGACTTCAGGGACCTGACACCAACATCAACTCGAGTCTTCATGAATTTTTTCACATGTATGCTACATCCTTTATTGCATCCTTCGTATACACCTACCTTCCTCCACTGAAGCCCTCATATGTATGTTACATGATCCACTAAAACTTATGTACACTTCAGAAACTAGGGTTTTTCTTAAGCTCCAAAAATTTCACTGTCAACCCTCCTTTATTACATCAAACTTGCGTAACTTTAGATGCATAAGTGAGTACCTGAAATCAATATTTAAATAAAGAATATATGTCCAATATGATCAAAATTTCCACTCATAAGAGACCCTTACTCTCTTATTTATACTCTCCAAGTACCTTCTTCTAGGGGCTATCTTCTAACTACTTTACCCAACTTCCTTCTTTTAGGACTAACCCACTTCTAACCACTTGTCCACTTACAACCACTTTACCCACAAATAGTAAAATTACCACTTCTAGTTGCAACTATTTTATTTTTATTTATTTTCTCTTTGCAACAACTTAACCCATGATTAACTCCTAGTTTCACCCACCTGACTAGCTAATTTCTTCTAGGAGCTTCTAGAACAATTTGACTTTTTTGACCTGTTGATTAAGGTTGGTTGTCATTGATGTCAACCCTTGATGAAAGCCCGATAGGACAAAGGTTTGGGTAATGGAACCAAGTTTGTTTGATGTAAATATGACTCATTTTTTTCTTGTAATGGTTGATAATACGTAGAAATGGTTTAACTCCAATGTGGTCTCCTTATGGTGAAATCCCTCATGGGAAGACGCTTTGCGGATTGAGTTATCCTAGAAGTATGGTTAGAGAACCCATGATTATTTATGGAATAATGATATGAGGGTCAATGAATTTTTTAGTGAAACTATACTATATGGATAGTTCTTTTCATTTCATTTCTGGTGGTATGTGGAACGTCACATAACTCCTCACAGTTAGAGAGTTATGGCCATGAGAAGTTGGAGAACCCATGTTTGGGTAATGGACCCAAGTTTGTTTGATGGATAATGGTATGTGTTTTGATATATTTGTAGGTAATAATATTCTATATGGATAGTTCATGTCATTCCATTTCTGGTGGTATGTGGAACGTCACATAACTCCGCACGGCTTGAGAGTTATGGCCTTGCGAAGTTGGAGGACCCTCATATGTCATCTAGAAGCCCCAAAAGGTCAAAGTAATCAAAGTGGTTTAAGAGATTTTAGAGGGTAAATAATAAAGTGAAGTGATGAGTGTAATATAATTCAAATTGAATACAAAAAAATTTATTTAAATAATAAATTTAGTTGAGAAATTAGAAGTTGGTTAACCCTAAAATAAGGAAAGTGGGAAAAGTGACCTAGAAGATGTTTTTAAGGAAGCTATTTAGAGAGTATAAATAAGAGGAAAGGCTCTCTCGTTTTAGATTACACTTGAGAATATTGAGTATATATATTTTTCTGAGGTAACCAAATGATATCTAATCCTAATTTCAGAGGGAAGGTGAAAAAAAGAATGATGGAATTCAAGGGAGGATAAATTCTTGTGATGATGCTTTCTAAGGTATGTTATTTACAGGTCATCTCACCATTTTCGTAATAATTTTTTTTCTAGAATGATTCAGACCTTGAAATTGATATTCCATTGAGGAAACATATCCAAGTATTCGTCGTAAAAAATCAATCTTGTGTGTCGTTTGTTTTTTGAAGTTACACTCCGTGGAAAATAGGGATTGTGGCTAGTCCTAAAACTAGTCTAACACATGTGTTTCAGGTAAAAACGTCATAAATTGTTCATAACAAATTCAAATTCAGTAAGACCAAATGTTTTGGTTAGAGTACAGTCTTTAGTATTCTATGTAACATTTTCATATACATTCAAAAAATATTCCATGTGGGGCATCCTCTACAAGGTTTCTCTCTAGAATAAGCCATAATTCAACAAGGTATGTCGTTTTTCCTATAACTCCTTTTATGAGAGGTTCCAAGTAGTGAAACCTAGAGACATTGCGTAAAACACATTGAATAACATTGTGTATCATTTTTAGATCTTTATTCATTATAGGTACATGGTTATGATTATTTCAATTTAGGGTTGTTGACTAATCCAAAACTAGTCATGTGAGACTAAAGCAAAGTTTGATGAAAATGCTAGTCTCTTGTTGTTAAAGTTAAGGAAGGTTTGTACGTATGTGATCATATACAACAAGTATATTATAGAGTTACAAATCATATTTGGATGATGAAATTTAATAGGGATTTTGGTTGAGGTACAAGTTGGGTACATCATTGAGACAAGTAGTTGATGAGTTGGCACATACATGAGGTGTATAGTTGAGGATGTTGGTACATATTGATGAGTCATAGTTAATGAGTAGTTGACACATGATTGGTGCATACTTGGTATATGGCTGGTTGCACTTGTTTATGGTACATGTTTATTACAGGTTGTTTGGTAGAGGTTGGTGCATGGTCGATGCACTTGTTTATGGTACAGATTGATTACAGGTTGAGGTACAAGTTGATGCATGGTTCAGGTTTATTGGTACAGGTTTACAATGGCATATCTCACAATGATAGTGTGACAGTGGTTTTGTTAAGCCCTAAATAGTGGCTCATTACCCCTTAATTGGGGTATATTATATTAGTAATGTTATTTTATTTATGCCGGCTTTATTCCATTAGTTGTAATTATACCTCCTAGTCTCCTATATATACCAAGGAGACATTTTCATTTTGAATCATCTTGGAATTGTACATTTATGTGGGAATAAGGAGGTTTCCCCCTCGAAGAGGCTTATTATATGAATTTCTCTCCTTTTCAAAGCGTTGAGTACTTATTCTGAGGTTTTTCTATGCTATATTGATATTTGGTTCTTAACATATGGTATCAGAGCTCAAGGTCTTGGGGTTTCACTACTACATCTGAGACACCTTGGAATTTTTGCTATAAATTTTTTTCTACAATGTTTCAGAAGGAACGGATTGAAGGATATTTAGTATAAGGATCAAGGTACGATGGGTTAAAATTTCAGCTCCAGAGGCCTTATACTTTTGGAGATACAACCTCTGCAAGATAGGGTTCTAAAATCATCCTAAACTGAGTCATTGTGGCATTTTCGCTATAAATTTGTTTCTGTAACGTTTCAAACCCTCAAATCTGGAGGCTATTCATATGAATTAGTAAGGTATCTATGGTAAAACATTAAGCTTCTGGTTCATCTTAAATGTTTAGATACACCCTGTAGAAGATAGGGTGTCTGACTAGTCTCAATAAGGTGTTTCAGGTAAAACAATCATAACTTCTTCCTAGAGTATCCAAATTGAGTGAGACTAGTTTCATTGGATAGTGGAAAGTCTATAGTATTTCTGGTACAAGTTTCAGAATTTTATATCAATTATTTTGTGCAGGGCACGCTATACAAGTGAGATCTCCTGGAAAGACAAAAGATTAGCAAGTTGTGGGGAAGTTACCGTAAATTCCACTTGGCACATCAAATTTTGATTGGACCTATGGAATTTCAAAGAAGATATATCATAGAACTACAAAAAAGAAATTTTCATACCCAGAAGGGCCGAAACTTTGGAGATACAACAGAAAAAATATTGTCTAGTAGAACCACCTCAAAGTCAAGGTTCAAAAGTGATACTTGGCCAATATGCCACCCAAAAAGGGAACTTCTACACCAAATAAGCCTCCAAAAAATCCTGCGTGGACTCTTGATGAAGGTGAAGAAATGCGTAGGGACATAAATCATTTACAAAAGAAGACAATAACAAAAGATGAACTACAAGAGATGATGAAGGGTTTAAAAGGGGAGATCATGGAAGGATTGAAAAAATTCATAATAGAGAGGACGCTTGAAAGTGAAAATGTATCCCATGAAATTCATGATGAGGACACAAGGAAGGTTAATCAAGAATGGAGAAACTCCAACTTTGGGTTGAAGACCAACCAC
>ML786697.1:391916-422023 GCA_009831015.1 Picea engelmannii | reverse complement strand
GTTGAGGTAGAAGTTGATGCATGGTTCAGGTTTATTGGTACAGTTTTACAATGGTATATATCACAGTGATAATGCGATAGTGGCTCCATCATTCTACTTCTACTTCAGGGAAGTTGGACAGAGCAAGGACAGGTGGTTGTAGCCACCTTCCAGTTGTAGCCGGAGAACATAGGGGGTTGCAGCCTCCTTCTGGTTGTAGCCAGAGAATTGGGGAGTTGGAGCTTCCCTCAGGTTGTATCTTGAAAAACCAGGGGGTTGGAGCCTCCTTCCAGTTGCAGCTGGAAAAAAAAGGAAGTTGGTGCTTCCAATGAATGTAATTCTTCAATAAATATAAGAAAAAACATTATGTGGTTTTCTCTTTCTTTGGGTTTCCATGTAAAACACTGGTGTACTGTGTATGTGTATGATTGTTCATTTGTTAATTTCTCATTATTGGATGATAATTCTACATTGATATAACACTTGGATTATTTGGTTTAAAAAGGATTATAATTTCTCTATTACTGATTCAACCCCCCTCTCAGTAATCCAGCATGACCTTCTAGGGGCCTCTATATAACTCATGAGGGTTCTCCAACTTCACAAGGTGATATCTCCCTATCCGTGAGGAACCACGTGACATACCACATATCACCATAAATGACATGACATGTACTATCTGTCTGGAATAGTCTTACTTGTAAATTCGTTGATCTTCATTACATTATTTCTCAAACAAACTTGGGTTCCATAACCACACTTCTAGGATACTCAATCACTTAACCATTTGGACTTCGCAAAGAGTCTTCCTGTGAGGGATTTCACCATAAGGGGAGAACTTTGGAGTTTATCCATTTGGTACTTCCTATTAACCATGACATGACATCAACCCTTTTATATCAACCTTGACATCAATGAAAACATAATCCAACAATTAATAACATAACATCAATGATATAACATATCACTATGACACCACATGACATCAACCCTTTGACATTAGTCATTGACATCAATGACAACATAGTACAACACCTAGAGCTTAGACTAAAATGTGTTTTTTATAAAGAAAATGTATAGTTCTTTTTAGATTAGCATAAATTTTATGTATTTTGTTTACTCAAGGTATGGACTAAACTTTGGTGATGTTCTTGAAAATTTCAATTAAGTGAATTTATTAAGGCAATAAAAAGTGCAAGAAAATGAAATTTTCCTTTCCTTTCGATGAACACTATATAACTGAAAGAGAGTAAGAGGTTTTTTTTTCACAATTTTCAAATAACAATGAAGAAACAAATCCTAATAAAACTACCAAAATTTTAAAAATCAATAATTTATAGATCTTTAAAATCAAACCAATTCCAACACACAACTTTCACCAAAAGTAAAAAAATGCCTAAAATTAATATGAAAAGATATAATGCAAATATTTTTAACCATTTTCTGATTCAAATTATCTAAGAATGCAAATATCTAAGATGATTAAAAGATGAAATTCAATTTTTTTAACCCTTTTCTAATTCAAATGAGCTAAAAGATGCAAAGACCTAAGAGGACAGAAAAATGCAATGCGATCTTATTTTTATCCCTTTCTCAATTCAAATGAACTAAAAATGAAAATACATAAGTTTCACAAGAAAGTGAATGATCACCTCTAATTTTTCAAAGAAGAAAAACACTCAATCAAATTGGCGGAGGCTAGAAAAAAAAATAACCTACAAGAATTGGTCACACATGTTTGTGCAACAACTAACAACCAATAAGGTATGGTTGTGGGTTGTTGTGCAATAACAAAGGGGATGTTTCCATACATTTAGTAGATTAAACTCATGTTTGATGGTGATTATTTCTAAGAATATTCTCAACCACAAAGGAAACCAAATAAATTCATAAAAAATGACTATTCAGAACTTGACTAAGCAAGCTTGCATGCACTGAGGATTTAATTGTGCACAATACATAGTCTACAGAAACTTCATAAGATGAAAATAAGAAAAAAAAAACACCTTGGAAACCAAGGAAATAAATTTATTTCCTTAGTGGATTCACCAATTATATTATAGGGAATTATACCTATGGACAAGTAGTCAAAACCCTCACTAAATGGGTGCAATTAAATGCTATACATATGGATATACAACATATTTCTTTCACCTAAGACTAATATGAATTTTCAAAATTAAATGAGAGAAGGAAGAAGGAGAATACCCAATTTTGGATTGTTTTCCAAAGCATCTAATGAATTTTACTTGATCTCACTATAGGTTTGTTGCTTCACCAAATAACCTTCAAAAGCATCCAACAAGCAATACCTTCCTCATTCTTTCATAAAACAAAAAATAAAAACTTGTATGAATAAAGTCTAACTATAACAATATCAAGCTAAATTAGATCCACAAAACCTCATAAATATGCAAATGAGATCCATAAGCATAGATATTTTTTCGGTGGTAAAGAAGATATATTTATATTTATTGAATAAGAGTAACAACAATGATGATTACCTTGAGATTCACCATTGTACTCCTAGATCCAACACCCAAAGTATTCCTCATTATTTCCTTTTCCACAATTGTTAAACAAGGACAATCTAGAACCATATCATGGAAATATAACCAAGTGAATGGACAGTACCTCTCACCTAATTTTTTATTACACTAATGTTGATGCCCAACACTCAACAATGGTATCAAATTGAAAAAGGATTCTCACTAAAATTTAATACCATAAGGATTCCTTTACGTATGTTCCTCTCCCCTCTCTTTGGCTCTCATACTTATAGAAATTTGAGGAGATAATAGTAGACTGCATGGCATGAAATAACCAAAAATATGAGCCATGCATAGGTTTCATGCAAACCTTTTTGGCTTCTATTACAGGCTCATTGTTTCTATATTTCCTCATGATTTTATTCTTTCCAAATGTTTAAGGGGTAGCCATATATTTTATATTGGAAAATTGTGACTAAACACATCTAATCTATGGGAAATATGTAGTCGGACACTTATTTTAATGGAATAAGCACAACCTTGATGTCCTTTTGATAATCAAGTTCTTTGTGAGTAAATTATTTTTGATCTAGTAGTGTATTTTTGTCCTTTACATCTATCTTGGCCTAAAAATAGAAGTGTAACACTACTTCCATCCATAGGTGGAGGCCTTATATCCTACCCCAATAAACTTATTATTGTCTCAACAACATCCAACAACACTTTTCTAAGTGCCTCAAGATTCTTCTTCTCAAATTCTCGAAGCTTGTCTACATACTACCATAATGCTTCTTTCCTTTCTTAATTGTTCTACTATTTAGGTATGTCTTTATAGCTAACAAAGTACTCATGCCTTTAATTATTACCAAAGTGGGTGGCCCTATGTGCAAATATATTGTCCACTTCTAGCATTGGACTTTCTGTGATCAACGAAAGGTGTATAAATGGCGTGACTCTGCTAGGATCACCTCCATAAATCCTACAAATATTCAATTGATTGATGTGAAAATCTATATGACTAGTTATCATGTGGCATGAAAACTCCAATTTTTAAGCATCACTTCCAATGTTCTCAAGTACCTTGAATGGTCCTTCAATCCATTGCACCAGACACATGTGGCTTGAGTTTCTCTTTTCCCAAATTAATTAAAACCAAGTCACCAACTTGAATTCTCTCCTATCACGATCTTCCCAATTATTCATCCTATCCACTACATTTTTCAACTAAATGAAAAAAATCCCCAATATGTATTTCTATCCCTTCATAAACCCCATGGATAATGGGTTGTTCCCATAGTATCCTTGCAGAATTGTGTCGGGTGTCAATGGTTTTTGTCCATTTTCCAAATCAAACAAATTGTAACCTATTGCAGAACTCTTTGCATTTTGTAACTAAATTAGGTTGTGTCCAACAACTTTATCCAGTTCTATTGGCCTACATGAACAAAATTCCTTAATAAATACTCCAAAATACCATTAGTATGTTCTATCCACCCATTTTTCTGTGGATGATAACTTGAAATCATCAATATCTTAGTTTCGACAAGCCTAAAAAACTCCACCAAAAACTTCCTCGTGAACCTTGTGTTTTTGTGTGACACAATTCTCAATGGAAGATCCCAATACTTCACAACATTCTTAAAGAACAAACTTGCAACTTATTTTATTAAATAAGGAACCTTCATTGGCATGAAGATTTCATACTTGGAAAACCATTCAACAACTATCATAATCCCATTATACCCTTGTGAAACTAGAAGTTGAGTGATGAAGTCAATAAGGATGCTTTCCCAAGGTCTCTCTAGCACTGTCAAAGGTTGGAGTGGACTTGTCTACCTTGTCTTGTTGGCACATAGGAAACTTTTGGACATATTCTTCCACATCTCACCCCATACATTCCCAATAGTAACATCATTCTAATGATACCATTATCCTTCACACTCCTAGGTGGCATTCCCAAAGTGAATCTTGGCACTCCCTCAAGAGTTTCTTCTGAACCTTAGATGATTTAGGCACATGGATGGGATCACCAAAGTATAAAGACCCATTGAACATCTAAAAATTCCTTTTTTCCCCTCCTTCACTTGTTTCTTGTTGTTCAAAGATATGCCATCCTTGTGCAATCCATGATTTATCTTCTCTTTATAGTATGTGAAAACTTACACCTAGCTACCCATGGGCACTAGTAACTCACCCTCCATTAAGACTAAGAGTTGTTCATTCCCACTCTAGGAATACACTATTGCATTCAGCTTGGATGGTTGTTACTTAATGGTTATTTCAAAATATACCAACAATTCATTCCATCATGCATGTTTACGAGACAACTTTAGTTGGTTGGAAAAGTAACTTGTTTCCATATTGTCCATCTTTAGAACAAGCAATTTTTCTAACAATTAGTTCCTCCATTCTTATAAGTAATGTACAACTACAATAATCTCTTTTTTCATGGATGGGGTACCTCTATTAATGATCCGATCGATTTCTTCTCTCATAGTTCATTGGATGAAGTTCCAATGACAAAACTCAAATTTATATATTTGAGGAATCTGTGTGTACATAAAATGACTATTCAAAATATGTGTTTCAATTCATACAATTTTTCCTGGAACTTCTCCATACAATTCCATGGTTTGTTCTTCATAAAAAAAAAACTAAGGACTTCCAAAATTTTAAATTAACCTTCAACAAATCTATAGTGGTAGTTATACAAACCAAAGAAACTCATTACCTCATGACCTATTCTTGGTTCCTCCCAATCCTTAATCACCCTTATCTTTGTAGGATCCATGTAGATGCATCCTTGTCAATTCAAATTGTACGAGAATTTAATTTTAATCCACCTAAAGAAACACTTGGACTTCTTCAAGTACAACTAATTTTTCCTTAGTTCCTAAAATATCTATGCCAAATGCCTCTTATGGTCTTCCATGTTCTCATTGAACACCACAATGTCATCTAGGTATGCCACCATTGACTTATCAAAGAATGCACATTGTTCATCAAGGTGTGAAAAATAGTTGTAGCATTGCACAATCCAAAATACATAACAAGAAATTCAAAATCTGTGTACCTTGTCACATGATTTGTATTCAACTCCTATCCTTCCACAATTCGTACATGGTAGTATCCCTACCTCAAGTACAACTTTAAGAAAACCTTATCCTTATCCAACTTGACAAACAAAGATAAGGTGTATCTATGTTTTATGGTTTGCTTGTTCAATGTATGGCAGTCCAAGCACATGCTTAATTTTGGTGTGTCCTTCTTGTTTTGGAAGTCGACCAATGCACCATATGGGGACCTAGAAGGCCCAATAATGCCAATGTAAATGAGCTTAGTCAAATACCACCTCAACTTTTCCATTCGTATCTAGAGGAATGATAGGGAGATTTATCTAGATGCTACAATCTTGGTTAAAGACTAATACAAAGCTCAATAATCCATCTAGGCAGGAGTAGTTTAGCTAAAGAATCATGCATATGATTTGCAAGATCATTCAACACATTGGAAAGTGATGGAAGAACTGATTTACTTGTGACTCCACCCTCATAACTTCTCGATTAACTACTGCAAAAGGTTGAGACTCCAAGTTCTTAGCTACCCTCTTCATCCTCAATGCAAATGCAATCCACACCTTTTAATATGGCTTCGTTACAATTATGTGCATAGTACAATTCTTCCATCCACCAAGTATCACTGACTTGTCCACAAATGGAATGATAAATGAATGCAATATCCTTAGGGGTCCCTACCCAAGAATGAATTCAAATTTATCCATCTACAATATTGTAAATTCCACATGGCCCTTCCATTTTTCCAAGTTTATGTGAATTGTAGATGCAATGCTATCCACTAATTGGGCCTTAGAATTGACCACCTTGACTAGAGTGTTGAACGATTTGAATCTAAGTCAATTTCACTTGACAACTCCTTATTCAATAATTTGTGCAAGGAACTAGAAGCCACCAATGGTTATACTATTATTTCATTAATGATCATATCCACATAACAATTTGATTGAGATCTTTCCCTTGGTTTCCGACCAAGGAACTTCTCTGCTACAAAGGATATTGTAAGAATGGATTCTTCCTTCCATCTACCATAGAATCCTATTATATACAAATTCTTAAAGGAAATGAATTACAACAATAAGAAACAAGATTTTTACCTTTCCTGAAGTGGCTTGCTAATGGGTACCATATAATTCCATCTTCAAAAGATATATGGGAGAATTCCTAGGCCCAATTGCACTTGAACCTAAGACACTTTGAAGACACCCAACCAGGTTACTCCAGGACTAATTGTGGCCTATAGAAACAAATTTGTATCATCCTCTACCTTCAATGAGTCTCCAACGAATGTTGGAAATCTTCTAAAAAACTATTGAAAGAAAGGTTTCTCCAACACCTATGCTACTATATGTTTCCTCAATGAGTGCCTAAGCCTCTTATGAATATTCCTTCTCGAGATATGATCACAAAGTTATCTCAAATAAATCAAATCACTTTATCAACATACTACTTCCTTATAGAACATGGTGAAGAGTGTCTAGAAAGTTTTGAAACCAACTTCTTGGAGAATTTGGGATTTGATACCACTTGTCATGTGTAACATCCCCACTATAATCCCTAGTTTAACTAATTCATAATGTATATATGAATGTGGCTATGGATAAGTGATGTAATATGGAAATTGTATTTTCTGAATTTTAATAAATAAAATGTGGTGCTAGCTATTGGGGGACATGGAAAGAGATGGGGTATGAGTTTTCCACAAGCAAAGGGAGTGTTTCATAGGAGTCCAAGGGGGAAATTATTTATGGGTATTAATCAAAAACCATTTTCCTTAATTTTATTATAATTGTGTATAAATTTCTATTTGATGTTTGAGTGTATGAGAGCCTAATCATTGAAGACCTGTAAGAGGGTGGGTCTAAAAAGTCACATCCCATAGTTATTGGAATCATGGAGATAAGTACAATTAGTTTGGGGATGAGTGTGGGTCAAGAAAAATAGAAAAGGAGAGAAAATTCATATGGCCAGGAAGGGTAGTTTTTACAGTCACATTTTTGCATGACTAACAGGGGAGAATAAGGAAAAGAAGAGCATCAGAGCTAGAGAAACAATAGAGGGTGAATTTTGGAGCATATTTAGCGCTAAGTATTGAAGAAGAAAGTTGTCAATATTGCAAAAGGGATAGGTTTTCAAGCATGAAGAGTGAACTCCTTTGTGATTTTCACTAGAGTATAAATATTGTTGTTGTTGTTGTTTTACTGGTATTTTTTCCTAGCAACGAGTTTCCTTGAGTTCCTAGTAGTGATATTCCCGGTTACTTGTGCTAAATATACCTTGATAAATGAATGGGATGCCTAATGGACTGAGAGTAGTAAAGGGGTAAATTCCTTGGTTTTGGTAGGCCAAGAGGATGAGAGCTGGTGGAAATCAGGATAGATATAGGAGAATGTCAATGGGTTATGGGATTATATGCACTATGAGTGGATAGTGAGAGACATCCTCTTTTTTGGATTCCTATCCCCAACTAGGGGGTGACTTGATATTTATATTTGGAACAACAACTTTATGTTTGGGTGGAACATTCTTCCCAAGCAACTAGTTGCCAAACTATTTTAAGAATATAAGTTATATATATGTTTTATGTGTTTCATATGAGTTTTATTGTTGTGTATTAACTTTTTGTACGAGAATGAATTATATGTTTCTTTGATGAAACTATTAGTTGTATTCATGTTTATTTCACCATGTTGTAGGTGCATTTAAATTAATGATAGAAGAATAGTAAATGTGTGTGTATTCTTGTAGTTGGTAAGATACGAGATTGGTTCATAGAAAATTTTTATTTTACATGTAATACTCCTCAATTAAGATGGGGGATGTTACAGATTGGTATCAGAGTAGAATATTCAACACCAATCATGTATGGGCCTAGACCCATGCGAATTCGACAGAAACTCATTGTTGTAGAGTTTCACAGAAGCTCAATAGGATAATGCGCTCATATTAATAGATTTTTACAACTTTGAACTAGTGATTTTCCTCAATTTTTTTGTTTTCCAAGGTCATCAATTTGTGGGGGAAATTTGAAGGCCTACACAACATTTTTGGGGTTTGAATTTTTCCTAAATTGTATGTACCTTTGGAACAAAGAGCTTATGTTTATTAAATTAAAGAGATCAACAAGATATTTACAATGAGATATTATGGGTGCAAAACAAAGGTCTCATGAAAAATATATAGCTGAAACAATACATGATATAATTTGGTACAAGTTTACTTCCATAGGTCATAACTCCTTGCTAAGAAGTTAGTTTGGGGTACATGAGTAGTCTAAGAAAATCCCATGGAACATACAAGATATCTATGGAACTAGACATGGGGTATGGGTACCTAAAACTATTAAGGACAAGAGATAATATACATGTAGCATACAAGGCTAAAAGGGGGAAAACAATCAAAACTTCTATATGCCATAACTATCATCCCGAAGCCCGGATAAGGGTGAAATTTTGATATATAGGAATGATGATACCCAATTGGGATTCAATCGAAACTATAAAGGAGGCGGTGTTGGGATTCATAAATAGGGTTACATTTTTCAAAACAAGAGAAAGTGCAAAAAGGACAAAGTTGTCAGTTTCTAATTGTTGCAAATTTTGACTAGAGCATTGGTTTGAAAATCTAAGTTGTTGTGACTTTAGTATCAACTGTATTATAAGTGACTGATACAAAATTTTCCTTGGTTCCTAACACATTTACCTCTATAAGTGACACAATTTAGTGTTTGATATTATTTTTCACTACGAAGAAATGTACACAAGAGGGTAAGGTGGTAATATTCAATTTCCCATAACTTTCTTCTTAGAGCTCAGATTTGGTAAAACAATTAGTCATTGAAAAGGTATTGAGGAGGAGAAGTCATATATCAACCTATAAAATTTATTTGGGTGGTATAAGATACAATCAACTCAAAATAAGTTGATTGGTGGGATTAAAGAGCATAAAAAAAGTATGAATTATTTCTCCAGGAATGTGTATATATATTTTTGTTCAACATAAATTTTATTTCATGCATATTTTCTTGCAGGATTAAGAGGTTCAGGAGGGAATTTTTTTTCTTGTATGAGAACCATAGTCATGGAGGATTCCAAAAGGTATTATGGTTATGAGGAAGAATTAAAAAGGTCAGGTGGCAGCTTGGGAAATGATGAGAAAAAATCCAATGAAAGAAGAGACACACATGAGATTGTAGAGTTGGATGAAAATATGAGGAGATTGCAGAGAGAATAGTAGATATATAGGGAAGAAAATGATAATATGATGAAATCTCATGAAGAGATACTTCAAATTCTGAATATGTTGTAGAGGCAAGTCAATAAAGACTCTGGCATAAAGAAAGCAACTAGTTCCAAAAATATGGCAACATCATGATCCCATATCAGAAGGGATGATCATGGGAATGATAGGTAGTCAATAAGAATGAGAAGGCACAATAATTGTCCAAGGAAATCCACTAGAATATATTGTACAAGTTTAGGTTCATGGATCAAACCAAGCATATCTCTTATCAAGAGGAAGAGAAGAAGACTTGAGTCAGATATCTTGCAAGGTGAAAGGGAGAATAGGTTGAATCATGGTTGTTGGAAATGAAAAAATATTTGCAGGTACATGATTACGCCTCAAGGGTAGAAACAAAAATTAAAAACTACCACTTGAAGGGAAAGGAAACCATGTGGTGGGATCAACTTAAGAAAGCCAAGCACCTTGATGAGAAGAAGGTCTCATGGAGGAAGGCCAAAGGATATTTACAAGAGAAATATTTTTTAGATAATTACTATGAAAGAAATATGAAAGTGTTATCTGAACTCAAGTTAGGAAGCATGAAAATGGATTAATACAAAAAGATTTTCTTTGAATTGTTGAAGTATGTGGGATTCATTAAGGATGAGAAAGTCAAAATCCAAATTTTTTTGAGTGGGTTACCTTCCTTATATAGTGTCAAGATACAATATGATAACCTAGAGACTTTAGAGGAGGCCATAAGGAGATAACAAAATATTTATGTGTTGGATTAGTGAGAGAGGGCGTCAATCAATAATGAGAAATTATAGTACTTTTAACCACAATTTATTCTTCAACAATATTTAACAGTTTATCAATAGCATTCAATATACCATCAACATTATAATAAAAATAATAATCACATCACAATAGATATACAATACACAAAAATATACGAGGAAACCCAAAAGGGAGAAAACCACAGAATTATTTTCTTATACATCAAAAGAATACATTCATTGGAAGCACCAACTTCTGATTATCCAACTACAACTAGAAGGAGGCTCCAACATGAAGGAAGCTACAAATTCATGAATTCCCTAGCTCCATGTAACATCCCACTCTTGTGCGCACTGAGTGAACTTATTCTTTGAGGACACTTGCTTGCAAGTGATCCAGATTATTATACTATTGGTCATTTGATTATGATTATGAGGCATTATGGATGTGATTATATGTTATTTTGTGTATTTACATAGACATGTGCTATTGACTAGTTTCTCCTGAGTCTGCAAGACTTTGGACCTCAAGGATGAAGAGGCATCGATGAAACCCCTTGGACTCTAGCTCAAGTCAGGGAGTGAACTATTGGGGTTTGATTGTTGTAGATATGACATATATACATCTAATTAGATGTTATTATGACTGATTATTATTGCTAATATGATTTGTTGATGATGCAAGCTGACGATAGCTTGTCGACCAAACTCACATGTGGAGTAGAGGGGTCATGCATGACAACCAGATACGTTGAGGGAGAGGTGTGGACAATAGCCCTGCGACAACCTACTAGCATTCTCGTCGTGGCCTAAAAAATAGGTTAACTATTACCTAGTTCGAGAAGACCCACAATGTCATGAGGGTAGACTGCAACAGTCGCTCACGATGATTCTAAGGGGTGCACAATAAGGTAGGGGACTTAATCCTTAGAGGCCCTTAGTCTCCCACAAGATCACCTGGCGAAATATTGACTCCAAGGGTTTTTGATATCTACCAAGTTAGTCAAGAGGTGAGTGGCACCCTTGGAGCATGTAGTGTGTCCTGAACGACACATCACATAAGGAAAATGGGAAGAGGCGAGTGGCACCCTTGGAGCACGTAGTGTGTCCTGAAGGGTACATCGCACAAGGAAAATGGAAAGAGGCAAGTGGAACCCTTGAAGAACGTAGTGCATCCTTAAGGCCACGTCACACAAGGAAAACAAAAAAGGAGAGTGGCACCCTTGGATCACCTAGTGCGTCCTGAAGGGTACGTCGCGATTTCAATGGTTAAGTGAATAAACCTAGTCAACCTTAAAATGAATGACATGATAAGTAAGGTTTAAAAATAATTTCCCTAATAAAATGTCTCCCAGCCTAGGAAATTAAAATCTAGGTCTAAGTGATACTTGTGGTAAAAAAAATTAACAATAATCATAATTAAACATGTGACGAGAAGAGGGTAAGAAATTTAATTGATTTATTAAAATCAAATTTTTTGCGGATTAAATTTTTTAAAAAAGAAATGATTGTTTTTTTACATATGCTAATTAAACTTTATTAATTAAAAAGAGAAAGAGGTGGTTTTTCTACACTTCCTAATTTGAGTTTTAGATAAAAGAGAAAAGAGGGAAACTTCAAAGAAATAGGAAACTAAGGCAAAAAGGGGAAACATAAAGAAAAAGGGAAACACAAGGAAACATTGAATGACTAACTTAGTAAGGAATCTTGCCTTTAAGAACTTTCTAATTATGAACTCAACTAGGAATTTAGTAAGGGTGCAAGTCATTTAAAATGTGTAAGGGAATATGGGGACACCAAGAAAGGATTTTAGGAATGATTTTAGGTGGGTGAGGGAAATAGGAATAATTAAATAATTAATGAAATTAAATTTTGGTGCAACTAGGGGGATGGGTGACATGTCTACGGGGGAGGTTTTTCTGAATTAAATTAATGAAAAATTGGGAAAGAAATCACTTAGAAACTCTATAAAAAGGATGGAGGAGGAGGACCATGGATCTCATCTTTTATGCGTAACGTTACATTATGGAATTTTTTTCTTGACTAACTTATCTTGTGGGAGTTGGGATACCCAGCTTGGGTAATGAGTGGTAGCTCAACCTTGCAAGGCGAGTTGGGTGACAGTTGTTCTTTGTTTTATTGTGCATGGCCCCTTCGTGGCTTGGCGGGATTAGGGGGAAGAATAGTACCACGTGCATTGGTTGGGAGGTACCAGTGAAGTCACATCGGTCAGCAAGCGGGAGATGGACGGAGAAAGCGCGATACAACAACTCGGAGCTGTCGCCTTGGGCTATGGTATGCATGTGTTTATTTGAATGGTAGATTATTATTTTTCTTGCGCTTTCATTACTGTACTTCTATTGTGTAAAGAAATGTGTTTTACTCAATGTTTTTAATCAATAAATTAAAGTCATCAGATCGTTACGCTCGCTTCTTTTGAATTGATTTCCTTGGCGACCCGATCCCTGATTGTTATGACTGTTCTGTTTTTTTATTATTGATCATTATGAAGATATTGTGCTTTATCTTACATCTATATCCCTAGATCATCAGTCCATGTCTGAGCTATCATCCAGGAGCCGAATCGACGGTCGTCACTTCGGTGTTAATAGACCTATAGATTCTAATGCCGTAATTTTTTGTGCGTGGATGATGAGCGAAGGATAATTTATTTCCATCTGTCTACCCCTAATTGATTCCTCCTGGTTGATTGATTGTCGTGTGCCTTCTTGTGATTGAATACCTATGCGTATTGTTTATATTTTATTCTCTGTGACCTCCATGATAGTTCCCATCTCTTGAATGGAAAAATCTCATCTTTATCCACTTGAATGACACTGTTTCTTTTTAAACTATTGTGACTGTGATTAAATTCATTTATTTGACAGCTACCCCTTTGTATGAAAGCGTTGTTTTAACTATTTGTGACTACAATTGATTTTATTTATTAACTATAAATGATTGTATGCCAACGTTCTTTGTACCTCTTTGTGACTGCGATTTGAATCTTCAGACAACGTTTTTTTTTACCTATTATTGACTTTGAAATGGGTATAGCCATTTACATTTTGTCTTCAAGTTATATAAACATTCAAATTCACAGCCACCAATTTTTATATAATGACTGTGAATTTACATAGCCAACTAGAATGCGAAATTATGTGTTGACTGTGTTTCTATGGAAATGAATGTCTTCATTTTAATGTAAATGAAATGTATTGTCTGCGTTTTTACACTTGAACCGCAACGATCTTTTGCTTAAAGGTCTACGTGTTTACTGTGTTCTAGGTAGCGATCCTCTTTTTTTTAGCATTTAGTCACCCTACGATGTCATATCTCTTATGCCAACATTATCATACATCTACCCTGCAATTTCACCTATCTTGTGCCAGCAATAGCATCCATTTACTATGAAAATTGAATGAGTGGACCATGATTTTACCTGTAGATTGTGACTGCGGTGGAATACTTGTGGACAACGTTTTACATAATCCGGACAACCTTAACCCCGCATGTTGGATTTCACAGTAATATCTGTTGTTAATGAGCATCGACATCATAATTTTTAGTAAACAATGATCCTGTATAATCCATAGATAGAAAATCGTGCATTTTGAAAGATTTTATTGTATTTAATGAATAGATAATTTATTTGCATTGATGTTGTGAATGACAACAATTGGTTTGTTGTGTTTGTTGCGTTGGACTGTGTTTTAGGTTGGGTAAATTTATTGCTTTTAATAATACCTAACTGCGCTTTAATATATATTGACTAACAGATTAACTTTGTGGGGGTAATAAATAACATTGTAGATTGTGTACTAATAAGAATCATGTTTTAGGGAGTGAATCATGTTTTATTTAAATGTGTGAAGACGCATGTTTCTAGCATTGTTGGTGTTAGTGAATTTAATTATAAATGGAGATAGAGTTTGTGTTTTGGTGAATGATAGCTAGGTGGACTGCGTCCTCATCCCATTTACATATTAAGACAACTAATTGTTAATTACCCAGCGTAAAACTTTGACAGCGTGATTCTATTTCATGTTTACCTTTACACAATGATATTTTACCCGTTGACAGTAAACGTTGACAACAATTAAATGCTAGACAACGAATTATATTGCATAGCGTCATTATACTCTTGTATAGAAGTTGTTGCTTTTATGATTTTATTTGTAGTGTGGTTACCTTTATTATTTGTATTTATGTTACCTTTATTATTGTATAGCAACATTTCCACATGTTAGAAGGTAGCGATTTATACTCTTGACAGTTGGGTTAGCGATTTTTACTCCATTGACAACGATTTTTATTGCACAATGTCATCTTCACACCCATCCTATCCACTTTCCACTCATCTATATCATATTTCACTCAATGATGTCCTTTTAGCCTTCCTTAGCTTTAGTGACAATGTTTGGATATATAGTGCATGCCAAAGATTTATTAAAATTTGAAGCAACGATTTGCATATAATGGCAACTACATTTTATGATAGTTTTAAGGTGTTGAGAGTTTAATGTTTAAGAATATAGGGGCTTTTGACAGTAATCTTGATTATTTGAACAACATTGGTAGCATTTATAATGTACATCCTTTTGTAAACGATTTATTTTTATTTGAATAATTTGGTGTTTAGTTGCGATTTCATAAGATAGCGATCTAGTTAAGTTTTAATTAGCGATTTAAGAAAACAAATTCATATAGTTTTAGTTCTACAATATAGTGATTTCAGTTCTAAAGGGAAGAGATATATACTTATTTAATTTTGGGAATTGGATTATAGCTGCAACAATCTCTTTGTTTTAATAATAATCATTTAATTTGTCAATTTGATTTGGTTGCGCAAGAAAATTATTGTGTTGTATGAATGACTTAGTCATCTTGTTGACTCATCGATTGGGTACTAGGGTTAGTTGTCACGTGTTTGGATAGTTAATTGATCTCCTGGCGCATTGAATTTAACTTTTGTCAAGGGTCCAGTTATGTTGTTGTGCCATGGTGGTTGTCACGTCCATTGTCCGATGACAACATCATTCTGGATGAGGGGATCATCGTGCACCTTGATGGAAAGAGGCGAATGATAACCTGGTCGGGGTCTGTGCTTCCCATTGTGGGTGTTGTTTGTTGTAGTTATTGTTGGTGCTTGGGTTGTAACACCTTCATGTGTTTGGTTTTGCAGGCCATAGAGGTTTTAGGTACTGGTTGTGGAGGCCATTGTGTCAAGTTATGGATGTTGTCCTTAGCTAGTAGGTGTCATCGTGTTGTGTCAGGCGGGTAGTCATTTCCTTCTTTTGATTTACGCATGTTTTTCCCTGTTGCTCGATGTGCTAGGGTGTAGAGTTGTTGTTGTATGTTTCCTAATCTACATGCGTGGTGTTCGTTGTCAGGTGGTGTGGTTTGACTGTTCTCGTCATTTCCTTCCTGTCCCCCCCAAAAAAAATGCACTTTTCTCTTCACTTGGATTCGTAACGATTGGGGTCGTTACATATTGTATCAGAGAAGGTTTCAACTCATGAATTGGGATCATTGCGGCTTTCGTTGATTTGATTTATGATTATAAGGTTGATAATTAATTTGATTTATATTTGTGCAGGTAATCATGGTTAGAGGACATCTTGGAGGAAGATGACAGGGTGCTAGGGGAGGAGGCACGACGCCCCTAGTAGCATCCACTCTTGAGGGGTCTAACCCCCAGGGAGACAAACAGGTTGTTGGGTAGGAACAGATAGTGGTGGGTGATGTGATTGGGTTGATGAGGTCCTTTCAACGGATGTCTGAGGCACTGATCATCCGTTTGGACAGATATGAGGCTAGGGCATCGACAACCCTTAAGGTTCCACCGCACGCTCTGGTTGGTGCTGGTAGAATTCACCGCGAACCCGAGAAGGTCAAATTTCCTGAGTTCTTTGGTTTCCCCGGATGGCACAGATGCTAAGGCATGGTTGGAGAATATGGTGATGTTCTTTTCACTCCGTGACTATACCTCCAACATGAAGGTCCACATGGTAGTCTTTCAACTGAAAGGGAGATATCTTATATGGTGGAAGATGCTCTTACCACAATTTAACATGGTCGTCGAAGACGTGTCATGGGAACTGTTCAAGGAACGGTTTCGAGAGAGGTACCTATCAGTGGAATTCATTGAGCGTCATCTTAATGAGTTCAATTCCTTGTGAGAAGGAAACCATATGGTTCCTGAGTACGAGGCTCATTTTATGGAGTTTCTTCGGTATGCTCTGCACCTTAATACGGAGAAACTTAAGGTCAACAGGTTCTTGTTTGGACTTAATTTCAACATACATGCAAAGGATAGGATTCTGATGCCTAATACCTTCATGATGTCATCCAAAAGGCCCTCATAGCAGAGGAGGAGCTTATTAGTGAGGGTTAGACTAGGACTCCAGTGAGACCAATAGGGCAGGTGTCATCTGGTGCGCAATAGCATCAGACACCAACTAGACATACACCATGATATCGTGGCTTCTAGAGAGGATCCACTTTCACTACACCTCGGTGGCCAACACCTCAGTAGAAGACTCCTTACTGAGGAGCATAGCATTAACAACACCATTGATTGCAAAACCAACAATTTAGTCTTGTTCAGCAGAACAAACCAAGATTCTAGGCAGGTGGGTTGTTGGCTTCTACTTCAAATAACAGGAGTAATGGACCGAAGAAGGGGTTTTGGACATGTGGGGAGACACACTACTAGCGCGACTACCCAATGGAGAGGACTATAGTATCTCGATCAACCAGACCCACTACCATGGGAGATTTGGGCAAGGCCCATCAAATTCATGCAGCGATGAATAACCTCTAGGAAGAGCACCAATCGACTATTCTTAAGACGTCAAGTAAAATCGTTGACCAAACCCTTAGTATTTTGATAGATCCCAGTGCTACAAAGAGTTTCATTTATGGTGCAGTGCTAAAAAGGATTAAGGTAAAGGCAGTCGAACAGGATGACTTTAAATTTGTAGAGATGGATTTGGGAGCCAAAAAGAAGGTTGGAGGGAAGGTTATAGGCTGTACCCTTAACCTGGGAGAGTTTTTCACCAGGGCCAACCTGTACACCACGATATTAGGGTCTTATGACGACGTGATCGATATGGACTGGTTGGAATCGCATTAGGCGATACTCAATTGTAAGATGAAATGGTTGAGCTTGGTCGATGATGAGGGACATAGACGCGTGATTGTAGGATGGAACTAGGGAGTTTCCCCAAGGTTCATCTCTTCCTTGCAGCTATGGAAGAGCATGCGCAAGGGATGTAATATTTATATGATCCTTGCGTTAAATGAGAAGGGAGTAGCGGAAGGTCTAGAACACCTTCTCGTGGTGAGAGAGTTTGTGGACGTATTCCTGGAGGAGTTACCTTGGATGTCACCAAATAGGGAATTGGTATTTACCATAGACCTAAAAATGGGGACTGAGCCAATAGCGAGAACACCTTATCGTATTTCGACCCCAAAGTTACAGGAGTTGAGAATGAAACTGAAGGAGTTGTTGGACCTAGGACTGATACATTCTAGTGTGTCACCGTGGGTTGTGCCTGTTATATTCATACGAAAGAAGGATGGGTCATGGAAACTCTACATTGACTACCGTCAATTGAACAAGGTAACGATCAAGAATCAGTAGCCGTTGCCAATGATTGATGATATGTTTGATCAGATGAAGGGTGCGATAGTGTTTTCAAAGATCGAATTGAGATTAGGTTATCACCAGTTACGGATCAAGGAGGATGATGTCCCTAAGACCGCATTTAAGATGAGGTTTGGACATTACAAGTTTACTATTTTACAGTTTGGACTGAAGAACGCCCCAGGGGTATTTATGATTTTGATGAACGGGGTGTTTTGCGAGTACTTCGACAAGTTCATTCAAGTATTCATTGACGATATTTTGATTTACTCTTGGACGATGAAGGAGCATGACGAGAACTTGCTCTTTGTACTATAGTGTCTGCGAGAGAACAAATTGTAAGGGAAATTGTCTAAATGCTCGTTTTATCAATCGAAGATTCACTACTTAGGGCATGTCATCTTCGGCGAAGGTATCACCGTGGATCCAACAAAGGTCAAGGCTATTATAGAATGGCCTGCGCCGATGAATGTCCCATAAGTGCGTAGCTTCATGGGTTTAGCAGGATACTATCAATAGTTCATCGAGGGATTTTCRAAGATAGCAAATCCGATCACGGAATTGCAAAAGAAGAAAAAGAAGTTTGTTTGGACCAAGAAATGTGCGGAGGCATTTTGGAGGCTCAAGGAGCTATTGAAAACAACATTGATACAAAATATCCCTGACATGGATGTGGAMTTCTTGGTATGCACTGACACATCCAAGGAAGKCTTAGGTGGAGTCGTGATGCAAGACGGTCGAATGATCTCTTACATMTCGAGGAAATTGAGAAGGCATGAGGAGAACTATGCATTGCACGATTCGGAGTTGTTAGCCATTATTTATGCCTTGAGAGTTTGGAGACACTAACTTATTGGACRAAAATTTGAACTAAAAATGAACCATTGCGGACTACAACACATCTTTACGCAAACCGACCTGAACGCACGACAATGACGTTGGTCGGAATTTCTTAGCGAGTACGATTTCAAGATCACTTACATAAAAGGAACAATGAACTGACTGGCAGATGCATTGAGTCGGAGACCACGCATTGTTTTGGTGTTGCCTCTTCAGACAAATCTATATGAAAAGATTCTAACTTTACAACGTGATGATGACTAGTACAAAGAGGTCAAGTATTTTATTGGACAAAACACAATGATGGTACCAATATTTGAAGGATTTAAGTTTGACGACGATGGATTATTGAGATTTAAAAATAGAATTTACGTACCACCGAATGGTGAGTTGAGGGGTTTGATCCTAAATGAGGATCACATAGCACTGTACATGGCTCACCCAACAGTCACAAAGATGAGGGAAGACCTCAGACCCTTATTCTTCTGGAAAGGAATGAAGGCAGACATTGTCAACCACGTGGACAGATGTCTATAATGTCAGTAGGTGAAGGTTGAACATAGACATCTAGCAGGATTACTACAACCACACTTTATTCTGAAATCGAAATGGGAGATCATTTTGATGGATTCCATTGTTGGATTGCCACTGACGGCAAGGATACATGACTTGATTTTTGTGGTAGTCGATACTTTGACGAAGAGTGCTCATTTTATTCCTTTACGTATGATGTATCAAGCACTTGACATAGCGAGAGTTTTCATCAGTGAGATTGTGAGGCTGCATGGTGTTCCTAAGAGGATTATATACGATCAAGGATCGGTGTTTAGTGGACGATTTTGGACTAGTTTCCGAGAGGCCCTAGGAACCCAACTTACCATTAGTACTACGTATCACCCTGAGATAGACGGGCAGACCGAACGAACAAACCAAGTCTTGGAAGACATGTTGCGCATGTATGTGATGGACAAACAAAAGCGTTGGGAAGAATTCTTGCCACTAGTAGAATTCACTTATAACAACAGTTACCAAAGCACCATTAAGATGGTGACTTTCGAGTTTATTTATGGGCGACCGTGTCAGATTCCTTTGAGTTGGGCTCAGCTGGAGGATAGGGTCCTGGTGGGACCAAAAGCGATCCAAGAAATGGAATATACAATGCAAACAATAAGATAAAGGATCAAAGAAGCAGAGGATTGACATAAGAGTTATTTCTATGCGTGTCGTGTCGAACATAGTTACGAAGTTGGCGATCGAGTCTTCTTGTGGGTAAAAATGCATAAGAGTTCGATCAAGTTTGGAAAGGGAGTATTGACTCTAGGGGTTTTTTATGTCTACCAAGCCAGTCAAGAGGTGAGTGGAACCCTTGGAGCACGTAGTGCATCCTGAAGGGTACATCATGCAAGGAAAATGGAAAGAGGCGAGTGGCACCCTTGGAGCACGTAGTGCGTCCTAAAGGGAACGTCGCGCAAGGAAAATGGAAAGAGGAGAGTGGCACCCTTGGAGCACGTAGTGCGTCCTGAAGGGCACGTCGCACAAGGAAAACATAAAAAGGTGAGTGGAAACCTTGGAGCACCTAGTGCGTCCTAAATAGCACGTCACGATTTCAATGGGTAAGTGAATAAACCTAGTCGACCTTAAAATGAATGATGTGATAAGTAAGGTTTAAAAACAATTTCCCTAATACAATGTTGCCCAACCTAGAAAATTAAAATCTAGGTCTAAGTGATACTTGTGGTAAAAAATAATAATAATAATCATAATTAAACATGTGACGAGAAGAGGGTAAGAAATTCAATTAATTTATTAAAATCAAATTACTTTGGGGTATTAAATTAAAAAAAAAATGATTGTTTTTCTTCATATGCTAATTAAACTTTATTAATTAAAAAGAGAAAGAGGTGGTTTTTCTACACTTTTTAATTTGAGTTTTAGATAAAAGGGGAAAAGAGGGAAACCTAAAAGAAATAGGAAACTAAGGGGAAAAGGGGAAACATAAAGAAAAAGGGAAACATACGGAAAAAGATGAATGACTAACTTAGTAAGGAATCTTTCTTTTAAGAACTTTCTAATTATGAACTCAACTAGGAATTTAGTAAGGGCATAAGTCATTTAAAATATATAAGGGAATATGGGGACACCAAGGAGCGATTTTAGGAATGATTTTAGGTGGGTGAGGGAAATAGGAATAATTAAATAATTAATAAAATTGATTTTTGGTGAAACTACAGGGATGGGTAACATGTGTACGGGGGAGGTTTTTCTAAATTAAATTAATGAAAAATAAATTAAATGGGAAATTGGGAAAGAAATCACTTAGAAACTCTATAAAAAGGATGGAGGAGGAGGACCGTGGATCTCATATTTTATGCATAATGTTACGCTGCGGAATTTTTGTCTTGACTGATTTATCTTGTGGGAGTTGGGATACCCAGCTCAGGTAACGAGTTGTAGCTCAACCTTGTGAGGCGAGATGGGTGCTAGTTATTCTTTGTTTAGTGTGTGTGGCCCCTTTATGACTCAGGGGGCTCAAGGTGAAGAAGAATACCCCTAGCATTGGCTGGGAGGTACCGGTGAAGTCACATCGATCGGCAAACAAGATCTGGATGGAGCACGCGTGAGACAACGACTCGAAGTTGTCACCTTGGGATACGGTACGCATGCATTTATTTGAATGGTAGATTATTATTTTTCTTGTGATTTCATTACTGTACTTCTATTGTGTAAATAAATGTTTTTTACTCAGCGTTTTTAATCAAGAACTTAAATTCATCATAGCTTTCAGCTTGCTTCTTTTGAATTGATTTCCATGGAAACTCGATCCTTGATTGCTATGATTGTTCTGTTTTTTTTATTGATAATTATGAAGAGATTGTGCTTTATCTTCCATCTGTATCCCTAGATCATCATTCCATGCCTGAGCAGATGACCAGGAGCTGAATGGAGGGTTGTCACTTAAGTGTTAATAGACCTATAGATTCTAATGCCCTTCTTTTCTGTGTGTGGATGATGAGCGAAGGATAACGTTTTCCCAGTTGTCTACCACTGATTGATTATTCCTGGTTGATTGATTGTCTTGCACCTTCTTGTGATTGAATACCTCTGCGTATTGTTTATATTTTATTCTCTGCGACCTTCATGATGGTTCCCAACTCTTGAATGGAAAAATCTCAGCATTGTCCACTTGAATGAAGGTGTTTCTTTTTAAACTATTGTGACTCTGATTAAATTCATTTCTTTGACAATTACCCCTTTGTATGACAACGTTGTTTTAAGTATTTGTGACTGCAATCAATTTTATTTATTGACTGTAAATGATTGTATGACAACGTTCTTTGTACCTCTTTTTGACTGCGATTTGAATCTTCAGACAACATTTTTTTTTACCTATTATGGCCTGTGAAATGGGTATAGCCATTTACATTTTGTCTGAAAGTTATATAGCCATTTGAATTCATAGCCACCAATTTTTATATAATGACTGTGAATTTACATAGCCAATTAGAATGCGAAATTATGTGTTGACTGCATTTTTATCGAAATGAATGTCTTCATTTTAATGTAATTGAAATGAATTGTTTGCGTTTTTTCACTTGAACCACACCGATATTTTTCTTGAAGGCCTGCGTGTTTATTGTGTGTTGGGAAACAATCCTCTTTTTTTGAGCATTTAGTCACCCTGCGATTTCATATCTCTTATGTCAACATTATCATATATCGGCTCTGCGATTTCACCTATCTTGTGCCAACAATAGAATCCCTTTACTCTGTAAATTGAATGAGTGGACCACGATTTTACCTATAGATTGTGACTACGGAGGAATACTTGTGGACATTGTTTTACATAATCTAGACAGCCTTAACCTTGCGTGTTGGCTTTCACAGTAATATCTGGTGTTAATGAGCAACAACATCATAATTTTTAGTAAACAGTGATCCCGTATAATCCATAGATAGAAAATTGTGCATTTTGACAGAGTTTCTTATATTTGATGAACAACGAATTTATTTGCATTGATGTTGTGAATGACAACGATTGGTTTATTGTGTTTTTTGTGTTGGACTATGTTTTCGGTTGGGTAAATTTATTTCTTTTAATAATACCTGACAACGCTTTAATATATATTGACTGATAGATTAACCTTGTGGGGGTAATAAATAGCATTGTAGACTGTGTAATAATAAGCATCATGTTTTAGGCAATGAATCCCCATTGATGGATAGATATTGACAACATTTTATTTAAATGTGTGAAGATGCATGTTTCTATCATTGTTAGTGTTAGCGGATTTAATTATAAATGGAGATAGTGTTTGCATTTTGGTGAATGACAGCTGGGTGGACTGCGTCCTCATCCCATTTACATATTAAGATAGCTAATTTTTAATTACCCACCGCAAAACTTTGACAGTGTGATTTTATTTCATGTTTACCTTTACACAATGATATTTTACCTATTGACAGTAAACGCTGACAACAATTCAATGCTAGACAACGAATTATATTGCATAGCGTCATTATACTCTTGTATAGAAGTTGTTTCCTTTATGATTTTATTTGTATTGTGATTACCTTTATTATTTGTATTGTTGTTACCTTTATTATTGTATAACAACATTTCCACATGTTAGAAGGTAGCGATTTATACTCTTGACAATTGGGTTAGTGATTTTTACTCCATTGACAACGATTGTTATTGCACAACATCATCTTCACACCCAACCTCACCAATTTCCACTCATCCATATCATATTTTTCTCAGCAATGTCCTTTTAGCCTTCCTTAGCTTTAGTGACAATGTTTGGATATATAGTGCATGCCACAAATTTATTAAAATTTGAAGCAACGATTTGCATATAATGGCAACTGCATTTTATGACAGTTTTAAGGTGTTGATAGTTTAATGTTTATTGATCACTTTTGACAGTAATCTTGATTATTTGAACAACATTGGTAGCATTTATAATGTACATCCTTTTGTAAATGATTTATTTTTATGTGAATAATTTGGTGTTCAGTTGCACTAAAACTATTATTTCGGTGTATAGTTCTAGTTTTAAAAGATAGCAATCTAGTTCAGTTTTAATTAGCGATTTAAGACAATGAATTCATATAGTTTCAATTCTACAAGATAGTGATTTCAGTTCTGAAGGGAAGAGATATATACTTATCTAATTTTGGGAATTGGATTATAGTTGCAACGATCTCTTTGTTTTAATAATAATCATTTAATTTGTCCAGTTGATTTGGTTGCACAGGAAAATTATTGTGTTGTATGAATGACATAGTCGTGTTGTTGACTTGTCGATTGGGTGTTAGGGTTAGTCTTCAATTGTTTGGATAGTTAATTTATCTCTTAGCATGTTGAATTTAACTTGTGTCAAGGGTCCAGTTATGTTTTTTCACCATGGTGGTTGTCACACCCATTGTTCAATGACGACATGATTCCAAATGAGGGGATCATTGCGTGCATTGATGGACAGAGGTGAACGATAACCTGGACGGAGTCTGCGCTTCCTTTTGTGGGTGTATTTCATTGTAGTTATTGTTGGTGCTTGGGTTGTAACGACTTCATGCGTTTGGTTTTGCGCACCATAGAGGTTCTAGTTACTGGTCGTGGAGGCTTTTGTGTCGGGTTGTGGATGTTGTCCTTAGCTAGTAGGGATTGTCGTGTTGTGTCAAGTGGGTAGTAGTTTCCTTCTTTTGATTTACGCATGTTTCTCCCTATTTCTTGATGTGCTAGGGTGTAGAGTCGTTGTTGTTTGTTTCATGATATGCGTGCATGGTTTTCGTCATCAGGTGTTGTGGTTTTACTTTTGTCATCATTGCCTTCTTGCGCCCTCCCCCCCCCAAAAAAATGCACTTTTCGCTTCGCTTGGAGTCATAATGATTGGGTTCATTACACTCCAACCAGAAGGATGCTAAAACCCCATGATTTCTCCAGCTCCAACCGAAAGGTGGCTACAACCACCTATCCTTGAACCATCATGTCACCCTGTAATATAAATGTAGACCAAATTTCACTATCACAAACTTTTCCACTGTCACTATCACTCTGTCTCTGTTACTGTCGCTCTGTTTATGGCATTGTCACTTTGTCTTTGTCACTAACACTTTGTGCCATCAACCTATATCTCATCATCAACCAACTAACAATTGTACCATACCATGCATCAACTATATACCAACATACATACTATCTCATGAATTAATCATGAACCAAAGATACATCAATAGTGAATCATGAACTAGAGCATCAACGATCTGTAACCTATGGCATATACCATACCATAAACCATATGCATATATGTACCATATCATCAATCATGTATCTCAAATAACCAATGCATGTCCCTCATTAAAATTCCTCCATACACCATAAATATACCTCAACCATGTAAAATCAACTCAAAGATGTGAACTATTAGAACCATGTCATATTTTGAACTAGATATAAGAGTGTTCCTCACTCAACCAAGGAACCCAGGTATATGATATACAAATACCAAACCAACCATACCAAGTATGCCTCAAGCATGCACCATATCATGACAAGAAGTAACCATTAAAATAATGACTATGAAAATGTCGACGAAGGAAGGAAGGCGAGACATGTTGTCATGATATTAAAGGGATATGCAACACTGTGGTGGGATGAACTACAAGCATAAAGGAGGAGCTAAGAAAAACAAAAGATAAATAATTGGGATAAGATGGTAGCCAAACTGAAGGCTAAATTCATACATAGGGATTACCAGATAGAGTTGTTTAGAAAATTGTAGAACCTGAGAGAGAGAGGTATGACAGTGAAAGAGTATACAGAAGAATTTTATAGATTGAATATTAGGACTGGACAAAGAGAGAAGGATGATGAAAAGGTTTCCAGGTATATAAATGATTTGAGGTATGAAATTCAAGATGAAATCAACATGATGACTGTGAAGACAGTGGAAGATGCTTATTATATTACACTAAAGGAAAAAGAAAAGTTGGCCAGAAACCAGAGTCAACACAGAAGAAGAGACTTAAATAGAGGTAAGGGAGTTGTCTATAAGGCACCGAAAGATAAGGATGAGAATGAGAAATTATATGGTCATTTTGAAAGAGGAGGAAGTTCCCAAAGAAGGTCATTTGGTGGGAGAAATTATTTTCCTTGAGGAAGTGGAAGAAGTAGAGGAGGTGGAGTTAAATGTTATGCCTGTGGAAAGATAGGACATATGTCCTGGGAATGTCCTGAGAGGAAGAGAGAAGGAGGAGGAGGAACACACATTTCTGAAGCCCAAAAGAATGTGGAAGTGGAGGCAACAAAAGGAGAACAAAATCTTATGATGAGGAAAGTTCTTCTAAAGCCAGAGAAAGAAATAGAAGACCCATTTCAGCGAACGAGGTTGTTCAGGACTGCTTGTAAGAAAAAGGACAAAGTTTTTAAGATGATTATAAACAGTGGGAGTACTGATAATTTAGTATATACAAAAATAGTGGAGAATATAGAGATGGAGACAACTGCACACCCAAGTCCATACAAAGTATCGTGGTTGCATAAAGGACATCAAGTAATGGTAAGTCAACAATGCAAAGTTGACTTTAAAATAGGAGGCTATAAAGATGAAATTATGTGCGATGTGATTCCCATGGATGTTTGTAATATTTTTTGGGGGAGACCATGGTAGTTTGATAGGAATTTTATTCATGATGGGAGAAAAAATACTTATACTCTGGAAAATAATGGTAGAACTCACATGTTACTACCAATAGAAGAGAAGAAAGAAAAGGAAGAAGCCAACACAAGAATACTTCTCATGAGTGTGAAGGAACTCTTGAAGGAGATCAAGAAATATCAAGAAATGAAATTTGTTGTAGTAAGGAAGCCAAGAGTTATCCTTATCAATACTTATGTGGATAATTTACCTGAATAAATCCAAGAATTGTTGGAGAAATTTGCTGACATAGTAGTGGATGAGTTGCCTCATTCATTACCACCTATTAGGAGCATTACCCACCATATTGACTTGATTCCAGGAGCCAGTTTGCAAAATAAAGCAGCGTATAGGTTGACACCTCGAGAGAATGAAGAAGTTAAGAAGCAAATTCAAGAGTTTTTGGATAAAGGTTTAGTTAGGGAAAGTCTAATCCCATGTGCAGTGCCAACTGTATTGAGTCCAATGAAGCATGGAGGATGGAGAATGTGTACATATTCTAGATCTATCAACAAGATCACCATCAGGTATAGATTTCCTTTACCCAAGATGGATGACTTGATGGATTGTTTGAGAGGAGCAAGCTATTTTTCAAAAATAGACTTGAAGAGTGGATATCATCAGATAAGAATGAGAGAGGGAGATGAATGGAAAACAACATTCAAGAGAAATGAAGGTTTGTTTGAATGTCTAGTCATGCCATTTGGATTGACGAATGCTCCAAGTACATTTATGAGGTTGATGAATGAAGTACTAAAGGACTTCATAGGTAAAGTTGTCATTGTATATCTCGATGATATATTATTTTTCAGAAAAAAACAGAGGAAGAACATTTAAAGCACTTGGCATTAATGATGAGGAGATTGCAGCAAGAAAAGTTGTTAATAAACTTGAAGAAAAGTTATTTTATGAAGATAGAACTCATATATTTGGGTTTTTTGATCTCTTCAAATGAGTTGAATATGATTCCGGAAAAGGTGAGAGAAATCAAAGAATGGTCGTCACCCAGGAGCATATTTGAGGTGAGAAGTTTCCATGGTTTAGCAAGTTTTTATAGAAAGTTTATCAGAAATTTTAGTGGTATATGTGCACCCATGATGGACACTCTGAAGAAGAAACATAAGTATTTTAATTAGATAGAGGAGGCTGAGAAAAGCTTCAGAGTGTTGAAAAAGAAGATAACAAAACAACCAGTTCTAGTTTTACCAAATTTTGGAAAGACATTTTATGTGAGGTGTGATGCAAGTGGAATAGTCATTGGAGCAGTTTTGAGTCAAGAAAATAGGCTAGTTTCTCATTTCAGTGAGAAGTTGAATGATGCTAAGGATAAATATTATACATATGAAAAGGAGTTCTATGCAATGATTTAATATTTGAAAAAATGGAGGCATTATTTAATTCCAAAAGAGTTTGTCTTGTATAGTGATAATCAAACTTTGCAATTTATTACTAGGCAAGAGAAGTTGAATTAGAGACATGCTAAGTGGGTAGAATTCATGCAGAATTTTACTTTTGTCATTAAACATATTTTTGGAAGTGCTAACAAAGTTGCACATGCTTTGAGCAGGAGAAGTTTGGTTATACAGGAATTTCAAGTGAAGATCTTAGGGTTTGAGCACCTTAAGGAAATGTATCAGGAAGTTCCAGATTTTAAGGAGGCTTATGAAGAATATGAAAATCATTTGTTGAGGGATAACAACTCATGTAATAATATTTGATCCAAGATGGATTGTTGTTTAAAGGAAGCCAAATGTGCATACCAATATTTTCAATTTGGGATAATTTGTTAAAAGAAAAACATAGTGGAGATTTAGACGGACATTTTGGTCATGAAAAAACATTTGCGCAGTTGAATAGTTTGTATTATTGGCCAGGTATGAGAGTAGATGTGAAAAAATTTGTAGACTGATGTAAGATTTTTCAACATGAAAAAGGGAAGATATAAAACACTGGTTTGTATGAGCCATTTCCTATCAGTGCGGGGAACGCTCTACAAGGTCACTCTCTAGAACAAGCCAGAATTCTGAAAGGTATGCCATTTTTGGTATAACTCCTTTTATGAGAGGTTCCAAGAAGTGAAACCTGGAGGAATTGCATTAAACACACTGAAGAACATTTTGTATCATTTTCAGATCTTTATTCATTACAGATACATAGTTATGATTATTTCAAGTTAGAGTTTTTGACTAATCCAAAACTAGTCATGTGAGACTAAAGAAAAGTTTGATGAAAATGATAGTCTCTTGTTGTTAAAGTTAAGGAAGGACTGTAGGTATGTGATCACACTAGTGCATTTGGGTCAAATTCCAACGGCGTGTTCGACGCAATTGCCACTTTCTATTGTCGGAAGACCGACAAACCTCGGACCCCCTCCAACGTCGTTTCACATGACGTCATTTTTCCGACGACCGAGTTTTTGTTGGTATTGAGACATTTCAAATGTGGCAAGTGAGACGTTTCAAACGTGGCAAGACTGACGTTTCAAATGTTGCAAGACCGACGTTTCAAACGTGGCAAGTGAGACGTTTCAAACGTGACAAGACCGACGTTTCAAACGTGGCAAGTGAGACGTTTCAAACATGGCAAGAGAGACGTTTCAAAGGTGGCAAGAGAGACGTTTCAGACGTGGAAAGAGAGACATTTTAGAGGTTGCAAGAGAGACATTCTGAAGGTGGCAAGACTAACGAGACGAGGTATTAGCTCCGACGTGGTTGCTATGGGAGAGACACTCTTGGACGTGGCAAGAACGACGTCCATCAGGTGGCAACAATGACGGCCTGGAGTTACTAGCTCCGACATGGTTTCTATGGGAGTGAAAATATTGGAGGTGGAAAGAGAGATGTCTTGGACATGGCAATAGCAACGGGAAGAGAGTGAAAGACGTCACAATTTCCACCTTTGTGTAGGTATTTAAAAAAAAAATACAATATCAATATCAAGACCTAATAGTCATTCCAAGCCAAAGGAGGAGTAAGTCATATAGGTGTCAGCTAGTGACCCACTTAATAGTTTCCTTAGGCTTTCCCTCGCACTAAAAGTTGGGATTTTTCTTTCGAGAGTGTGTAAGAGATAAAAAGACCCAATATGGTGAATGAACTAACATTAAGTTCATACACGTCTAACAGATCCTTCAAACTTTTACCCAATGAAACATGTTGTCACAGCTTTTATCCTAATGAGATTACTCTTGGTATCATCTCCACAAGCATGAAGACCTAAAATATGAGGTATGCAAAATTTGTGCATGGAAAATCACTTTAAAAATGAACTTGTGTCTAACTACATGTTCATTTCCTCTTCTTTAAATGATGTCCATAGCAGAACCATATAAAATTAATCAAACCTACCAACTAATAATATCATAACCATTATGG